>VKON01000183.1:63532-86850 GCA_009741485.1 Malurus cyaneus samueli | reverse complement strand
CTGGTAATTCTTGAAATTACGTTGAATTTTCGAATTCCAGTTCCAATTCGGTGCCGCTCTGCTGGATGGACACCAGAGTTGCACATGCTGGTCTCCTCTGCGGCTGCCCTCACATTTGGGTATTTTCCTGGATGTGTCTCTAATCCTCTAGTTGCTGCTCCAGGCTGGATGTGGAGAGTTGGAGATCCATCCTCCCGGTTACAGAGGGGTAGCCTCCATGTGTTTGCGGGTCCAGGCTCTTCCCTTGGATCCATCCCCCCTTTTCTCAGGGCTGATTTCCCAATGTTTTAGGATCTGGGATTTTCCCTTGAGGTTCATTCCCCCCTTGTCATGGAGCTGATCTCCCCATTTTTAAGGAATGCAGAAGTTTGCTTTGGGGGTCATTCCCTCTTTCCCTCCTGGAATCCATTCCCCTTTTCCCCGGGGCTGATTTTTCTGATTTTCCTGATTTTAGGGATCCAGGATTTTCTCTGGTGTTCATTTCCCCCTTTTCACAGGGATGATCGCCCCACATTTTCAGGATGCAGGCTCTTCCCTTGTGATCCATTCCCCATTTTCCCCAGGGCTGATTTCCTGATGTTACAGGGATCTAAGGGGATTCCCTTGGGGTTCATTCCCCATCTCAGTGTCCCCATCCCAGTGTCCAATCCCTGTCCCCAGTGTCCAATCACCCTTCCCATCTCAGTGTCCAGTCCCTGTCCCCATCCCCAATGCCTGTCCCCATCCCTGATCCTGTCCCCATCCCTGGTCCTGTCCCCATCCCAGTGTCCAGTCCCTGTCCCATCCCAGTGTCCAATCCCTGTCCCCAGTGTCCAATCACCATCCTCATCTCAGTGTCCAGTCCCTGTCCCCATCCCTGATCCTCTCCCATCCCAGTGTCCAATCCCTGTCCCCATCCCAGTGTCCAGTCCCTGTCCCCATCCCCAATGCCTGTCCCCATCCCTGATCCTTGTCCTCTTCCCTGATCCTGTCCCCATCCCTGATCCTGTCCCCATCCCAGTGTCCAATCCCTGTCCCCATCCCAGTGTCCAGTCCCTGTCCCTGTCCCTACTGGCTCCCTGCACTCTTTTCCCACCTCCCAGACCCCATTCCAGCCCCTCATGGGAATCCTCTCCCACACGGATTCAGGTGCAAACTGGGAATATTTGATTTTGGTCCAATCACAGACTGGGAGCCCCTCTGGAATATTTTCCCCACTCCTGTCGAGCATTTTCCATCCTGGCTGCGAAGGGAGAATGGGGATTCTGTGCGGGGAACGAGCGCTTCCCGAGCTCCTGAATTTTTCATGGATGCCCCACATGACAAAGCACTGCTTGTAAACCCATCCATTATCCCTGATTTCCTCATCCATAATTGAAAAGCTGGAGTGTGTTCTCAGCCAACAAACGCGGAATTTACAGGGAATGGTTCCCCTGGATCCTCCTGGCCCCTGGAGCAGGATCCTTGTTCCCATCCCAGTGTCTGATCCCTGTCCCCATTCCCAATTCCTGTCCTCATTCCTGATCCCTGTCCCCATCCCCGATCCCCTGTCCCATCCCCTGACCTGTCCCTGTCCCATCCCCGATCCCTGTTCCCATCCCCGATCCCCTGTTTCCATCCCTGATCCCTGTCCCCATTCCATCCCGCATCCCATCCCGTCCCGTCCCCATTCCCATCCTGTCCCTCCCTGACCTCCATCCCTGATCCTATCCCCTTTCCTGGGTGCAATCCCTGTCCCCATCCCAGATCCCTGTCCCACCCGTCCCTGTCCCCATCCCGATCCCTGTCCCCATTCCCCCTTCCCAATCCCTGTCCCCATCCCGATCCCTGTCCCCATCCCCGATCCCTGTCCCCATTCCTGATCCCTGTCCCCATCCCCGATCCCTGTCCCCATTCCTTGATCCCTATCCCTTCGGTTGCAATCCCTGTCCCCATCCCAGTGCCAATCCCTTCCCTTTCCTGGTGTGCAATCCCTGTCCCCATCCCATTCAATCCCTGTCCCCATCCCTGATCCCCATCCCCATCCCTGATCCCTGTCCCCATCCCCAATCCCTGTCCCCATTCCCGATCCCTGTCCCATCCCGTCCCTGTCCCTGCCCTGATCCTATCCCATCCCTGTTCCATCCCCGATCCCTGTCCCATCCCATCTCCCATCCCGATCCCTGCCCCATCCCATTCCCTGTCCCCATTCCTGATCCCTGATCCTTCCTTCCCTGCTCTGGCTGCTCCTGGATGGTGACAGGTCTGTTTTTTGGCTGCAGCCAGAAAATCCCCATTGGAGGTGACTGAAGGTGTTCCCAAGGCTCTGCCCTTCTCCCAAATCCTGTTCCAACCTACCCTGGTTTCTACCTCCAACCCCGTCCTGGAGATCCAGGATTTTGGATTTTGAGTTTTGAGGATTTTTTATGTTCCCACCTTTCTCGGTTTGTGCCTCCAACCCTGGCCTGGGGCTGCTCTTGGGTTTTGATTTTTGTGGATTTTTCCAGCTGCTTCAAGGACAGCCCTGGCTCAGCCTGGAGTGTCCACACAAGGCTTTCACCGCGTTCCCTGTCACCGCTTTTCCGTGGGAATCGGGCGCTCATGGTGCTCCTGAGGTCGGTTCTCGGGTGAGAATTTAGGAATGAGCTGGAAGGTGATGAACTCTGGAACTCCATCCCTTCTTTAGAGGAATCCCAATGGAAAAAGGCTCTGGGAGGTTTGGGAAGTGCCTTGCCAAGGAGAGGGATGGGAAAGGGTGGAAATGGGATTCAGGCTGGTTCAGAGACAATAATTTCTGTTGGAATTGTGCCTCTGTATTATCCAGATTAGAGCGTCTTCCCAGAATCTTGGCTGTGGGTTTAACTGTGAAAATCCAACTGTGCCCGGAATTCTGGTGCTCTGGAGGGGTTCTGAGTTTTTCCTGGGGATTCAGGGATTTGGGAGAGGCTGGGACCCCCCGGGTCAGTCCAGAGGGGTGTAGTGAAGGAATTATTCCCTGGAGGGCTCCTCTCCAGAGTCTGCCATCCCACATTCATTTTGGGATTAGGTCACTGGGATTTCCCTCTGGCTGCTTCCCTTCTTCCGCCATTCTCGTGCCAGCCCCAACCCCTGGCAGGGTTATTCCATGAGCAGATTCTGCCCATGGACACCGTCCGTGGTGCTCCTGGCTCTGAGAGCAACTATTTGGGGTTGGATGGAAAAATTCCCAACTGGGAATTCAGGAATTGCAGCCATAAATTATCCTAAGGAACAAAATCCAAACAAAAAGCTTTTTTTTTTTTAGGGAAAATTCTCATGATTGTTTAAGGCAGACTCGGGATTTTGGGGAGGTTGGATGCTGGGAATACAAACATGGAAAAACGGCTGGATGGGGAGCTCCTGAACTGAAGTGTCCAAGCCCTCATGGAATGAGTGAATCCGGGACAAACCCGTGCCTAAGCAGTCTCAGCACTTGGGAAAAATGGTTGGGACATTTCCAAGGAGAGCCAAAGGGGGATCTTGGAATTTTTCCGAACCTCCCCTGGATTTTTGCTGCTGGTCCTGCTCCACTCTGATCCTCTCCGGTCACATTTTGGGGAGCATTTTGGTGGAAAAACAGGATTTGTGCTCCACAGAGTTCCCTGCTTCGAGGCTGTCCTGCTGTTTGCCAAAGCCCTCCCATGGACACAGGGAGTCTCCAGGAAAGGACATGGATCCTGGGGGGACCCAGCAGGAATTCCAACCGGAGTGAGGATAAGGGATGGAAAAACCGGGAGCTGCCACATTCCCATCCCTTGTGGAGCCAAGGTCCCACTCCCTGCAGGGAGCCAGCCCGGCCCTGCCCTTGGGAACGGCCCCACAGTCTGATGGAACTGTCCTGGGGGTGTCCGGGGCGGGGAAAGGGGGGAGCAGCCTGGATAGACCGGAATGGGGAAGAGGCTGGGATGGGGAGGGACTGGGGTGGGATTGAGCTGGGATGGTGGGATCAGGATTGGGATTGAGGATTAGATTGGGATTGGGAGGGATCAGGCTGGATTGGGATTGGGCTGGGATTGGAATGGGATCAGGTGGGGATTGTGATTGGGATTGGGGATGGGATTTATGGATGGGATTGGGATGGGATCAATGGATGGATTGGGTGGAATGGTGATGGGGGATGGAATGGGTGGAGTGATGGATTGGGATGGGGGATGGAATTGGGATGGGGATTGGGATGGGATTGGGGTGGAATCGGGGGGAGTGGATGGGATCGGGGTGGATTGGATGGGATTGGGGATGGAAATCAGATGGGATTAGTGGGAACGGATGGGATTGGTGAATCGGGGTGGGCAGTGGATGGAACAGGATGGGATGGATTGGGCTGGGATTGGAGCTGGGAGGGCGGATATGGGATGGGATGGAATGGATTGGGATGGAGGGATGGATTCAGGGTGGGATTGGGATGGGATTGGGATGGGATCGGGATACAACTCCTCTCGCCCAAACAAACCCAAACTAAGGACAATTTTCTAGTGGAAAATTCCCGCTAATTGCCTCTAATTGCTGTCCCTGCTGCAGCTCTGGAGGGAGGAGCGGCGGGGATGGAGTGTGGGATGTCCCTCACAGCTGGCGATCCCCAGGAATGATGAAGGGCTGGTCCCTGGAGCATCCCCTGGCATGGAGGAGCCCCTGGAACACCAGGACAGGGACAGGTGCCCCTTGGGTGACCCCAAACCAGGGGAGGTGAAGCCGCTGCCAATACATTTGGATGGAAATGGAATTCTTTGGAACACTTCGGAGCCAGCAAAGAAAAAGTTGTAATTCCAGAATCCTCGGTTTGGGTGGGAATGACCCCAAAAATCATTCAATTCCCAAATCCCTGCCATGGCAGGAACACTCCCCACTGTCCCAGGGTGCTCCCAACCAAATGTGATTTTTTTTTTTTTTTTTCATGGATTGGCCCAATTCGGATGGAATTTTGACCCTGAAGAGGCCTTTTTGGGATCTTTATCTGAGCTCCATCTTCCGTGTGGTCCCAAATTCCCACTGCACTTCCCTGCACCAGCCAGGATCCACCTTCCTCAGGAGCTGACCCAATTTTGGGGATTTCAGGATTCCAGCTCTCTTCTTGTCGGTTTTATTTCTCATTCCTGCCCAGTGGAAGTTTTCCAGCAAAACACTTTCCAAGCTTTCTGGGATTTCCCTGGAAGCCAAATCCTGCAGCAGCAGGAGAATGAGGGGGCTGGGAAGGGAAATGGAGCTCACAGAGCTGGGAGCTTTCCCTGGACTGCCAAAGTGTCCCCAAAATGGATTTTTTTCTGGATTTTGTGTTCCTGTAACAGATCCTTGGAATGGTCTGGGTGGAAGGGACCTTCAGGATCATCCAATGCCACTCATGGGCAGGGACATCCCACTGTCCCAGGCTGCTCCCAGCCCCAATGTCCAGCCTGGCCTTGGGCACTGCCAGGGATCCAGAGGCAGCCACAGCTGCTCTGGCAATTCCATCCCAGCCAGGAATTCCTTCCCAATTTCCCATCCATCCCTGCCCTCTGGCACTGGGAGCCATTCCCTGTGTCCTGTCCCTCCATCCCTTGTCCCCAGTCCCTTTCCGTGGTTTTTCCAGGTTTCCTTGAGGCTCTGGAAGGTCATAACAAGGTCACCCCAAAGCTTCTCCTCTCCAGCTGAACAATCCCTAAACAGGAACGTTAACCCCTCTGTCAGTGAAGAGATCCCAGCATATCCCAGAGAGAGATTCCAGAACCTTCCAGAGATCCCAGCACATCCCAGAGATCCCAGAACCTTCCAGAGATCCCATGTTGGCCAATCCCATAAAAAGAGGTCCCAGCACATCCCAGAGATCCCAGGCAAGACAATCCCATCCCCAGAGATGCCATCATATCCCAGAGATCTCAGGTTGCCCAATCCCATTAAAAAAGATTCCAGCACATCCCAGAAATCCCAGACGATCCCAGGTTGGACAATCCCATAAGAAGAGATCCCAGCTCCTCCCAGAGATCCCAGCACATCCTGGAGCAGACAGGGATGCAGCTGATCATGGCTGTGACACCGTTCCCACCCCATCCGGAGCGGTCTGAGGACACAGTGGGAATGGGAAAGGAGGGATTTGGGATGGGGAAGAGCCCCAGGAAGCCTCCAGGACGGGCTTTTCCCGGGATCCGCCCTCCTGCTCGGGGCGAGGGCGAGGCAGGAACGACACAGCCTGGCCATTTCCACAAGACCAGCTTTAATATCAGTCCAGAGAACGAGGAGAAAGCACAGAATCCATCAATGGGAAAAGAAGGAAATTCCAAAAATTGTCCCCAAAAAAATCCCAAAAAGAAACAAAGCCGAGCCCACCCTGCCAGGCAGCGCCGCTCCCGGGCTCTCCAGGCACAGCAGGGGTGGGAGCAGGGCTGGGATGATCCATCGGGAGCCCCTCGGCTCCTCTCCGGGGCTGCTGAGCTCGGCACTCAGCCCAACCTCGCCCGCACGACGCCACCGGAGCGACAATCCCGCAGCGGCGACTTTGGGGTCTCTTTTATCCTAAAACTCTCAGTCTCTCAGGGGATGGTGGATTCTGGGATGCTCCTTCTGCCACTGAAACCCAGGGACTGCAAAGAGGAACAGAGCTCGGGAATTCCGGTGCCAGGAGAAGCCCCGGTGCTCGGGATATTTGGGATGAGTCCTTTGGGATTTGCCGCAGCTGCTGCTGCTTGGGCTCAGACAATCCCATAAAAATGTCCTGTCCCTCCATCCCGTGTCCCAAATCCCTCTCCTGGAGCCCCTTTAGGCCCTGGAAGGGGCTCGGAGGTTTTCCTGGAGCTCCCCTTTTCCAGGTGAACATTCCCAGCTCTCCCATTCCCAGTTTGGAGCCAACACCGCCCCGGAGGAAAGGACAACAGGAGTCAGGTCCAAGGCGCCTCTCACTTTGGGCAGAGTATATTTAGAATTTCTGTTTTTATAGTCTTTGATATTATTTGAATGCATAGCGAGGTTCTTTTTTTTTTTTATTTTTTTATAAATTTTTTTAATAATTTTTTTCTGCATCTTTTTTTCCAGTTTTTTTTTTCAGTTTTTTAGTGGTTTTTTCAGATTTTTTTCCCAGTATTTCTCCAGCATTTTTTCTTCATTATTTTTCCCAATATTTTTTCCAGTATTTTTTCTGTATTTTCACCAATATTTTTTCCAGTACTTTTTTTTTCAGTATTTCCCCCAGTATTTTTTCCAGTATTTTTCCATATTTGTTCCCATATCTTTAAGGTTTCCCGCGTTTTCCCAGTATTTTTTCCAGTATTTTTTTCCAGTATTTTTTCCCATTATTTTTCCGTATTTTTCCTTTTTTCCCAATATTTTTTTTTTTTTTCCCCATTATTTTTTCCAATATTCTTTTTTCCAATATTTTCCCCAATATTTTTCTCAAAGATTTTTTTAATTTTCCAATATTTCCCCAATATTTTTCAATATCTTTAACTTTTCCAAATTTCCCAATACTTTCCAGCATTTTTTTTTTTTTTTTTGTCATTTCCCCACAATATTTTTTTTTAAATTTTTTTTTGCTCCCCGCAGTGCAAACCTGAGCTGGGTCCCTGTTTTCCGGGTGCGGTTTTCCTGCCGGGAAGGGCGCGGGGCCGATGCGGGGGCTCAGCAGGCGATTCCTCCAGGGCACCGAGCGGTGCCTGCAGGGGAGCGCTCACAGCGTGGCTCAGGCTCTCGGCGTGGTTGGGCACCGGATCGCACGTGCTCTGCCAACCAAAACCCGCCCAATTTCCCCCATGCAATTTACATTTTCCCCTGTGAATTTCCCATTTCCCTTGGAATTTCCCTCTAGGTTCGTTCCAGAATTTCATTTTCCCCTGTTGGAATTTCCCCCATGAATCCATTTCCTCATTGCCAAAGGAATTTCCATTTTCCTGTACAATTTCTCCTCAAGATTTCCATTTTCCCCTGTGGAATTTCCATTTCCCTTCAATTTCCCAAAGGAATTTCCATTTTCCCCTGTGGAATTTCCCCCATGGAATTTCCATTTCCCTTCAGTTTCCCAAAGGAATTTCCCGTTTCCCCTGTGGAATTTCTCCCATGGAATTTCCATTTTCCCCTGTGGAATTTCCCCCATGGATTTTCCAATATCTCCCCTGTGGAATTTCCCCATGGAATTTCCATTTCCCCTGCGCAATTTCCCCCATGGAAAAAATCCATTTCCCTTCAGTTCCCAAAGGAATTTCCATTTTCCCCTGTGGAATTTCAGTTTCTCCCATGGATCAATTCTCTTCAGTTCCCCACGAATTTCCATTCCCCATGGGAATTTCCATTTGCTCTGCAGATTCTCATTCTCATGGATTCCATTTCCCCATGGAATTTCAATTTCCCTCTGAAATTTCCATTTCCCAAAGGAATTTCCATTTCCTCATGAATTCTATTCCTCTGTGGGATTTCAATTTCCTCCATGGAAATTCCACTTCCCTGTTGAATTTCCCCTGTGGAATTTCAATTCCCCTCATGGAATTTCCATTTCCCCCATGGAATTTCCATTCCCCAAGGATTTCCCCTTCCCTCTCCCCTCCTCACCACGTTCTCGTCGTGGCTCCCATCCTCGTCCTCCTTGCCCAGAAGGTCCAGTAATTTTTCCTTGATCAGCTGCGGAAAGAGGGAGTCGGGTGAAGTGGGGAGAGGCCCGTGGTGGGAACGGAGAGGATGCGGATGGGATGGGCTTGGGACGCATCCCAAAGGGTTGGGAGAAGGAAGAGGCTCCAATGGAAAGGTTGGGAGAGCTGGGGAATGTACCACGGAAAATGAAGGCTCCAGGGAGAGCTCAGAGCCCCTTGCAGGGCCTGAAGGGGCTCAGGAGAGCTGGAGAGCGGACTGGGGACAGGGATGGAGGGACGACACGGGAATGGCTCCAGTGCCAGAGGGCAGGATGGTGGGAATTGGGAAGAATTCCGGCTGGGAGGTGGAGAGGCTGGGATGGAATGCCCAGAGCAGCTGTGGCTGCCCCTGGATCCCTGGCAGTGCCCAAGGCCAGGCTGGACATTGGGACAGTGGGATGTCCCTGCCCATGAGTGGCACTGGATGATCCTGAAGGTCCCTTCCACCCAGACCATTCCAGGATTCTGTTACAAGGAATAAAATCCCAGAAAAATTCCATTTTTGGGACACTTTGGCAATCCAGGGAAAGCTCCCAGCTCTGTCAGCTCCATTTCCCTTCCCAGCCCCCTCATTCTCCTGCTGCTGCAGGATTTGGCTTCCAGGGAAATCCCAGAAAGCTTGGAAAGAGTTTTGCTGGAAAACTTCCACTGGTCGGGAAAGAGAAATAAAAGCGACAAGAAGAGAGCTGGAATCCTGAAATCCCAAAAATGGAAGATGGAGCTCAGATAAAGATCCCAAAAAGGCCTCTTCAGGGTCAAAATTCCACCCGAATTTGGCCAATCCATGAAAATAATTGCATTTCATTGCTACTACTCCCAGAATCTCCAAATATTTTGGATGAAAACCAGAATTTTTGAGGCGCTCAGGGTTTCACCAATGCAGAGGAACTGTGGATTTTTGGGAATTTTTAAGACATTTTGTTCCTTTTTTTCCTTCCTAGTGGGGGTTAAAACTCTGCTGGGGCATCCCCAGGGACCTCTCAGGGGATAAAAGGAATTTAAAGCCAAAAGAAGAAGACAAAAAATAAAAATAACAGAAAAAACCCCAGATTTGAGGAATTTTATCAGCAGATGTCAAAGAAAGGAGGAAAACAGGGAGAAAAATCCCAAATTTGTGAGGTTTTTTCCTGACCTGCTTTGGAAAAACCCCCAAGAAATCCAGGAAAAGGCAAATTTAATGAAATATTGGTGTAGTCAGGCTACACCAGAAATTTAGGCTCATTTTTTCCCAGTATTTTTTCCATTATTTTTTTCCCAATTTTTTTTTCCAGGAAATTTTCCCAGTATTTTTTCCTTTTCTAAAAAGTATTTTTTGCAGCATTTTTCCCAGTATTTTTTCAGCATTTTTTTTTATTTTTTTGTTTAGTATTTTTTCCCAGTATGTTTTCCATTATTTTTTCAGTGTTTTTCCCCAGTATTTTTTCCGATTATTTTATCCCAGTATTTTTTTCAGTATTTTTTCCCAGGTTTTTTGAAGTTCTTTTTCCCCTCAGGTTTTTTTTTCCATTATTTTCCTAGTATTTTTTCCATTATTTTTTTTCAGTATTTTTCCCCCGTATGTTTTCCATTTTTTTTCTCCAGTATTTTTTCTCTTATTTTTTCAGTATTTTTCCCAGCATTTTTTTCGCAGTATTTTTCCAGTATTTTTTCCCCAGTATTTTTTCTGATTATTTTATCCCAGTATTTTTCTTCAATATTTTTTCCTAGCATTTTTCCATTTTCCCCCAGTATCTTTCCCAGTATTTTTTCCCAGTATTTTTCCCAGTATTTTTTCCATTATATTTTTCATTATTTTTTCAGATTTTTTTTTTCCCAGTATTTTTTCTATTATTTTTACAGGTTTTTTCCCCAGTATTTTACCATTATTTTTTCAGTCTTTTTCCCACCATTTTTTCTTAGCATTTTTTTTCCAGTATTTTTCCCCAGCATCTTTTCCAGTATTTTTCCCTCTTTTTCAGTATTTTTCCCAGTATTCTTTCATTTTTTTCAGCATTTTCCCCCAGTATTTCTTCCTCTTTTTCAGTATTTTCCCAGTGTTCTTTCCTTTTTGTTTTCAGCATTTTCCCCCAGTATTTTTTCCTTTTTTCCCCCAGCATTTTCCCCCAGTATTTTTCCCAGCACTCTGTTGCTCTCTGAGCCCTGTGCCCAGAATTTTCCATGGATTTTATTCCCCATTAATGGCACCGATGCTGCAGCTGCCCAGGATGAATCGGGATGGGGGGGGAAATTGTCGGAAAATGTAAAAATACCAAATCAGCATCCCAAAACCAATGAAAATAGGAGGATTTCAAGTGAGCTGGGGTTGTGGGATGGGATCCTTCCCTGGACTGGGACACACAAAATCTATGGCCATGGATAATTCCCGCATCCCATGGGAATAAAATCCCCCGTTCCCATCGTGAGATGAGGCTGGGGGATGAGGCAGGTGGGAAATGTGGGATTTCTGGGGGCTCTGAGATCCCCAGGGAACAGGAAATCCCAGGATGAGGGGGACCAGAGGTGGGAAATCCTGGGATGAGGGGGATCAGGAACGGGAAATCCACGGATGTGGGAGATGAGGAGTGGGAAACCCTGGGATAAGGGGGAAATTGCGGGATAAGGGATATGAGGAATGGGAAATCTTGGGATGAGGGGATCAAGAGTGGGAAATCCTGGGATAAGGGACACCGGGAATGGGAAATCCTGGGATAAGGGACTTCGGGAATGGGAAATCCTGGGATAAGGGACTTCAGGAATGGGAAATCCCGAGATGAAGGACTCCAGGAATGGGAAATCCTGGGATGAGGGGCAATTCCAGGGATGAGGGGCTCCAGGAGCAGGAAATCCCAGGCAGAGGGATACCAGGAATGGGAAATCTTAGGTTGAGGGACACCAGGAATAGTAAATCCTGGGATAAGGGGGATCAGGAGTGGGAAATCCTGGACTTAGGAGTTGCAGGAATGAGAAATCCCAGGATAAGGGACTCCAGGAATGGGAAATCCAGGGATGAGGAGGATCCAGAACAGGAAATCCTGGGATGAGAGGCAAATCCTGGGCTAAGGGGCTCCAGAAGAACAAAATTCCAGGAAAAGGGATACCAAGAGTGGGAAATTCTAGGATGAGGGGGATCAGGAGCAGGAAATCCAGGGATGAAGGACAATTCCAGGGATGAGGGACACCAGGAATGGGAAATCCTGGGATGAGGGATAATTCCAGGGATAAGGAACACCAGGAATGGGAAATCCTGGGATGAGGGATAATTCCAGGGATGAGGGACACCAGGAATGGGAAATCCTGGGATGAGGGATAATTCCAAGGATGAGGGACACCAGGAATGGGAAATCCTGGGATAAGGGACACCGGGAATGGGAAATCCTGGGATAAGGGACACCGGGAATGGGAAATCCTGGGATAAGGGACACCGGGAATGGGAAATCCTGGGATAAGGGACACCGGGAATGGGAAATCCTGGGATGAGGGATAATTCCAGGGATGAGGGACACCAGGAATGGGAAATCCTGGGATGAGGGATAATTCCAGGGATGAGGGACACCAGGAATGGGAAATCCTGGGATGAGGGGCTGCTGGAGCAGGAAATGCCAGGATGGGGCTGGGAATTCTCACCTCGTACAAGTAGTCAAAGAGCTCGAGCACGGTGAGGATGCTGGCCCCGATGAACAGCCCCATCTGGCCCCCGATGTCACCTGTGGGATGGAGACAGCCCCTGTCAGTGCTCCCATCCCAAAAAAAA
Organism: Malurus cyaneus samueli; assembly: GCA_009741485.1. NCBI lineage: Eukaryota > Metazoa > Chordata > Aves > Passeriformes > Maluridae > Malurus > Malurus cyaneus. The sequence continues at coordinate 74,562 of VKON01000183.1, read as the reverse complement.
AACTGGGAAAAATCCACCCCCTCTACCCCAGAATGGCGGTAATACCAACGGCATCGGCTCCATCCCGGGAATGGGATTGGGATCCTGGGAATGGGGTTGGCATCCCGGGAATGGGGCTGGGAATGGGGTTAGCATCCTGGGATGGTTGGATTGGAGGTGCGTCAGGAATGGGCTGGATGGGTTAGGCATCCGAATGGTGGTCTGGAATGGGGTTCGGCGTCGGGAATGGGCTGGAACGGGTTAGACTGGAATGGGTCAGGAATGGATCGGCATCCAGGAAATGGGTCAGGATCCGATAGGGTCGGATCTGGGTCGGCGCCCAAACGGTTTCTGCTAATGAGTGCTCCAGCTGGCATTCCTGGAATTCCTGATTCCCAAATTGGGGAAGGACTGGGAACAATCAGCGTCCCTGAAGCCAGGGAAAAACCCCAACCCGGCAAAAAGAGGAAAGGGAGAGCCCTGGGATTTTTGGGATTTTTGTTTTTGGGAAGCTCCCAGTTTCTGCTTGAGGTCCAGGTGGATGGACCGCCCCCGTCCCTCCCAGCCCAGTGCAGACCCCAAACTGGTCCCAGTAGCCCCTCACCAAGCAGGGCTGCCACCTCGTAGGCCTTCTTCTGCTCGATGGTCTCGTAGTTGAGAGCTTCAAAAAAGATGTCCAGCACGAGAATGTTCTCTCTGGAAACGGGAAAAGGATCAGCCCAGGGCTGCTTGGGGCTTTGGGATAGGGGAAAAATGGGAGTTTGGGGATTTATTCCCCGCTTTGTCCTGACTGCTCCTGTTCTTGGAAGAACCCACAGAATTCAGAGCTAGTGCTGAGCAGGAGCTCAGGGCACCCTGGGGGTCTTTGGAGAAGCTGAAAAACGTTTCCCCCAGGATCTGTTGGGATTTTGGATCTCACTTTGCTGGGAGCACTTTCCTTTGAGGGTAATTCCTCCATCCCTGGCAGTGTTCAAGACCAGGCTGGACACTGGGGTTTGGAGGACCCTGGGACAGTGGGAGGTGTCCCTGCCATGGCTGGAGTGGCACTGGGTGGGATTTGGGATCCCTTCAGCCCAAATCATTCCAGGATTCCATAAAGGAGAATCCAAAGGATACGGAATAACCGGGAACAACTCTCCCATCCCACCCACACCCAGAGCTGGGAGAGCTCTGAGGCTGTGGCTGCCTGAGGACCTCAGCCTGGAGCTTCTGCCTCCAAGAATACTCCAAGAATTCTCCAGGAATATCCCAAGAATTCCAAACCTGGGAATTCCTGCCCTTTTTTTGGTGGGAGCGGAGGATTTCCATGAGGACAGTCCTAGGGAAAGGACCTCACATTGTTCCACCAAGAAGAAAACAACCCCGTCTCTTCCAGATTTTCACTCTGCTCTTCCCTGGAGGTCACCCTGGGCTGGGGATGGACTGGCCAGGATTGGTTTCACCTCCTGGGGTTTCCCAGATCTTTCCCCTGCCAAACCCAAAGGAATTCAGGTCCTCCCCCACTCACGAGATGTATTTTTCTGACTTGTTGAACTTCTTCTCCAGGTACTTGGCCGAGGTCTTGCTGGGGATCTTGACCATGGAGAGCTCCTTGTTGTACCTGGTCAGGTTGCATGGGGTCCTGCAGGTGCAGTAACCGCTGTCCTTCTCTGCCAGCAGCCCTGTGGGGACGGGGTCACATCCCACGGAATGGGGATGGGGTCACATCCCATGGAATGGGGACGGGGTCAGATCCCATGGAATGGGGACGGGGTCAGATCCCATGGAATAGGGATGGAGTCAGATCCCACGGAATGGGGAAGGGGTCAGATCCATGGATGGGGACGGGGTCAGATCCCATGGAATAGGGATGGAGTCAGATCCCACGGAATGGGGATGGGGTCAGATCCCATGGAATGGGGACGGGGTCAGATCCCATGGAATGGGGATGGAGTCAGATCCCATGGAATGGGGACGGTGTCAGATCCCATGGAATGGGGACGGGGTCAGATCCCATGGAATAGGGATGGAGTCAGATCCCATGAAATGGGGACGGGGTCAGATCCCATGGAATGGGGACGGGGTCAGATCCCACGGAATAGGGATGGAGTCAGATCCCATGGAATGGGGACGGGGTCAGATCCCATGGAATGGGGATGGAGTCAGATCCCATGGAATGGGGACAGGGTCAGATCCCATGGATTGGGGACAGGGTCAGATCCCATGGATTGGGGATGGAGTCAGATCCCATGGAATGGGGACGGTGTCAGATCCCATGGAATGGGGACAGGGTCAGATCCCACGATGGGACGGGGTCAGATCCAGAAATGGGATGGGGTCAGATCCAGGAATGGGAGGTCAGACCATTGGACAGGGTCAGATCCCATGGAATGGGGATGGAGTCAGATCCCATGGAATGGGGACGGGGTCAGATCCCATGAAGTGGGGACATAGATCAAGTCCCATGGCGCAGGGACATGGATCAGGTTGAGATCCCATGGATCAGGGACACGGAACAGGTGGGAGCAGGGATTGTCCCTCTCAGCCAGGGGCCCAGAGACCACTCCTGGACATTTCCCTCCCACATCATCCCAGTTGTCCCCACCCTGGAGAAGCCTCCTGCTGGGGGCCACACCCTGTTCCCAGCATCCACTCGGGGAACTCACAATGGAGACTCCTAAATCCAGACAGGAATGGGTCCCTCCATCCCAAACCCCACCCCACGAGGGCCCCCTGGAGTTCCCCAATCCCCAGCGATTCCGTGCTCATGGAGAACCAGGAGGAGCTCCATCCCAGGGTGCATCCAGCCCTTCCCAGCACACCAGGCCTGATCCCAACCCCTCTCTGGGCTGCAGATGCCCCGTTCCCACCAGGAGGATCCAGAGAATGCCCCGGACCCAGGGATTCTCCCGGTACTCACCAAGTGCAGGCTCCGCACATTCCTTGTACTGCTCCGGGGTACAGAAAGGAGCGTCCCCTGCAGGGACAGGGACATCCATGGGGACATCCATGGAGACATCCATGGGGATATTCATTGGAACATCCATGGACACATCCATGGGCACATCCATGGGAACATCCACAGGGATATCCATGGGGACATCCATGGGGACACATCTATGGGAACATTCACGGGGACATTCATGGGGACACATCCATGGGAACATCCACAGACGCATCCAGGAACACACCCACGGGGACATCCATGGGGACACGTTACAGACACATCCATTGGGACATCCACGGACACATCCATGGGCACATCCATGGGACACATCTATGGGACACATCCATGGGGACATCCATGGGACACATCTATGGGACACATCCATGGGGTCATCCATGGGGACATTCATGGGGACATCCACGGGGACATCCATGGGAACATTCATGGGAACATCCACGGACACATCCATGGGGATATCCATGGGGACATCCATGGACACATCAATGGGAACATTCATGGAGACACATCCTGGAATCCATGGGACACATCCATGGCATCCCATGGGAACACCGGACACACTGATGGGCACATCCATGGGGACCCCTATCTCTCCATGGGGACTCACAGACCCAGGTGTCCCCAGTGCCCCCAGATGTCCCGGACCAGGCATGTGGACTGGCCCTCCAGCCCATTCCCAGCTCTCCCCAGGTATTCCCCAGTGCCACCACCTGTCCCCTCAGTGTCCCTGGTGTCCCTGGTATCCCCTGGTGTCCTGGTGTCTCCAGCTGCCCGCCCGGTGTCTCCAGTGTCCCCAACTGTCCCCCCAGTGTCCCCATGTCCCTACCTGGCATGTGCACCATGCGGCAGTTGCAGTTCTCCACGATGTACCGGGTCTCGCAGTCGATGCGGCAGGCTGTGACGCTGTACACCGGGAAAAAGGCCAGGCCCAGCTCTGGAGAGCGGCACTCGCCCCACGGCGGGGGCAGGTACGTCAGCTTTGGGACAGGGACGGGACGGGGACATCAGCTGAGGGACAGGGATGGACAGGGACATCACTGTGGGACAGGGACAGACGGGACATCAGCTGGGGACAGGGATGGACAGGGACATCAGCTGTGGACAGGGATGACGGGGACATCAGCTGGGGACAGGGGACAGGACAGGGACATCAGCTGGGACAGGGACGGGACAGGGACATCAGCTGTGGGACAGGGATGGGACGGGGACATCAGCTGGAGGACAGGGATGGGACGGGGACATCAGCTGGAGGACAGGGACGGGACGGGGACATCAGCTGGGGACAGGGATGGGAGGGGAATCAGGAACAGGGATGGACGGGACATCAGCTGGGAGAGGACAGAGGGGACATCAGCGGGGACAGGAGGCTGGGGAATCAGCTGCAGGGACAGTATGGAAGGGGGCTGGGAACTCGCTGGGGACATGGATGGGGATGGGAAAAGGGACAGGGATGGGGACACGGACAGCACCAGGGGCTGCAGCAGGACACCTCCTCCATCCCTTGGGGCAGCCCCCCTCCCCAGAGCTCACATATCTATGGGATAACCCGGGACAAGCTGTCCCTAAGGAAATAACCTGGTGCCATGGGGGTGGCACTCCCAGGTGACAATGGACATCCTGGAGGTGACATTCCCATGGCTAATGGACACCTCAGAGGGGACATTCATACTCCCAACTGACACCTGGGAGGGGACATTCCCACTGCCAATGGACACTTGGCCATGGAAGCGGATGTGGGATCAGCTGGAATTTCTGCCTGAAGACAACTCCCCTCACAAAAAGCTGCATGGTACTTTCCCCAAGCGGAAAGATCTTCCATGCATTCCCCGGAAATGCGTGGAGTTCTGTCCCAGCTGCTGCTCCCAGCTCAGCACGGAAATCCCAGGGATTAAATCAGGGGAATCTGCCCCTAAGAGCCCTCAGAGATCCCTTCCTGGCCAAATCAGGGCTAGAACCTCTGGAAAAGCCCTTCCACCCACAGGGTTAGGGTTAGGGTTAGAGTTAGAGTTAAGTTTAGTGTTAGGGTAAGGGTTAGGGTTGGGGTCAATCCCACAGAGCCGCCTGAACTCATTGCCGACACCGGAATTCCTGCTCTCTGTGGTGCTTGAGCTGCCGGAATGCTGGGAAAGCCACCCCAAGTAGCTGGGAAGCAGAAGCAGGATGGATGGAGGGATCCCAGCCCTCAGCCACAGAATCAATTAATGGGAGAGGTGTTAATTTGGTTTGGTTCCTGTCCCTGCAGCCACACAGGGAATCCCTCACGGAATCTGTTCCCTTCCTTCCAGAGGATCCCAGTTTGGGGCTGGTGGGAAGGATCTGGCGCTGGATCAGCCCCAGGATGGGGAACCGCTCCCTCCACCCTCCCCAGTCACCTCCAAAGCCGGGAAAAACTGCATCACACCACTGGGAAAAGCTGGGAAAAACCACAACGAAGCAGCAGGAAAAGCCTGGAAGAACTGCATCGAAGCAGCAGGAAAAATTAGGAAAAACTGCATCAAATTCTGGGAAAAAACCGCAACAAAGCCGCAGGAAAAGCCCGGAAAAACTGCACCAAAACAGCTGGAAAAGCAGGGGAAAAACCGCATCAAAGCAGCAGGAAAAGAGGGGGAAAACTGAATCAAAACAGTGGGGGAAAACCGCATCAAAACTGCAGGAAAAGCTGGGGAGAACCACAACAAAGCAGCGGGAAAAGCTGGGAAAAACTGCATCAAAGCCGAGGGAAAAGCCAGAAAAAGGCGGCAGGGCCATCCCTGCCCGCGGATCCTGCAGGAATTTCACTCCCTGGCAGCTTTCCAAGGGCCCCTCCCTCCGGGAGAAATCCCGCTCCTGCCGCTAATTGATGATGACAATCTGCCGGCCTGGCCCTTTTGCAGTCGTTAATAATTAATTAATGAATTAAACGCTTTTCTCAGCCCTCCTGATCGCGGCTTTCTCCAGGATTACCGGGATCAGCTCCCATGTGGCAGGCGCTACGAGGGGAACGAACAAATTGATTAAATTCCTTGGAAACCGGACGGGTCCTGCTCGTCCCGAATGCTGGGAAAAGAAGGGATGAGCTTAGGAAACGAGGAGGGAAGGGATCGCAGGGGTGGGGGAGGATCAGCTCCTGCCCTTTCCTGGCCACATTCCAGCTTCTCCTGCCACAGAGCTTCCCAGGAGCTGCCAGCATCGGCAGCCTGCAGCCACAGAGGTCATTCCTTCAATTAATTGGAATATTAGAAGGAATATTTACGCCTTCAGTAAAACATCACTGTTTTTCCTGCATGTTTCGTTTTATCTCTCAGGGAAATGTGGCGCAGACGATCCCAGCACGAGGCCAGGGCAGCTCCATGGAATCCTGGAATATCTTGAGTTGGGAGAGGTCCCAGCAGGATGGGATCTGACCCCCGGCCCTGCACAGACACCCTGAAATCCCACTCACCCTGGGCATCCCTGGGAGCGCAGCCCGAAGGCTCCCGGAGCTCTGGGAATGTGAGCATTCCCTGGGGAGCTGCTCCAGGGCCTGACCCCCGCTGTGGGAATGAACCTTTCCCTGATCCCCATCCCAAATTCCCCAGGCACAGCTCCAGCCCTTTCCTGGGCAGCTCTTCTGGTGCCTGACACTCTCTGGGGGAAGAACCCTTTCCTGCCCCTTTTCCTCCGGCTTTAGGATGGATCTGTGAATCGGCTCCAGCCTCCCGCACACGGGGCTGATGCCCCCAAACTCCAGCAATCCCAAGGAGGGAACCAACCCCTCCCAAAATATCTGAAAGAGGGATACAACCCTTCCCTGAACATCGCAAGGAGAGACCCAACCAATCCCACAACATCCCAAGAAAATGATCCAACCCCTCCCTGAACATCCCAAGAGGAATCCAACCTCTCTGCTTCTACATGATCTCCATCCCAAATTCCCCTGGCACAGCTTCAGACCATTCCTGGGCAGCCTTCGTGCCTGGAAGCCTGGGGAAGAAATCTTTTCCTGCCCCTTTTCCTCCGGCTTTGGGATGGATCTGGAATCGGCTCCTGCCCGGCCCCTCTTACACCTCCCTCACATGAGGCTGATGCCCCCGAAAGTCCTGAGATCCCAAGGAAGGATCCAACCCCTCCTCCAACATCCCAAAGAGGGATCCAACATCCTAGAACATTCCAAGGAGGGAAGACCCCTCCCTGGACACCCCAAGGAAGGATCCAATTCATCCCAAAACACCCCAAGGAATGATCCAACCCCTCCCTGAACATCCCAAGGAAGGAGATGATCCAACCCCTCCCAGAACATTCCAAGGAAATGATCCAACCCCTTCCCAGGACATCCCAAGGAAGGATCCAACCTCTGTATTTCCAGCTGCTCCTGTGCTCGTGTGGGGTTGGTTTTATGGGATCTCCTCATTGAATTAATCCAGGATTTAAGGATAAACCAGAGGGAATCCACCGGGAGAGTTTGTGGGATTGAGGGAAGCAAAGGAATCATAGGGCGAAGGTTATTCCCAGGAAGAGGGGTCAGAGCATGGGTAGAGGAAAATGCTCTGGCAAGGATAGGAACAAAAATCCATGAATTCATGGCGACTGGCTGGGCTGGAGGGACCTGAATCCCATCCAGTTCCACACCCACCGGCAGGGATGTCCCCACTGTCCCAATGTCCAGACCTGGCCTTGGACACTGCAGGGATCCAGGGGCAGCCACAGCTGCTCATGGCATTCCATCCCACCCCTCCCCACCCTCCCAGCCAGTGAATTCCTTCCCAATTTCCCACCTAACCCCACTCTCCGGCACCTTGAAACCATTCCCTGTCCCTGTCCTGTCCCTCCACCCCTTGGGAACATTCCCTCTCTGTTTCCTTCAGGTCCTGGAAGGTCACACTTGGGTCACCCCCGGTGTCTCCTCTGGGCTGACCAACCCCACAATTTTTTTTCAACCAGGACTCATCCCTGCCTATCTTGGCCACGAGCCCAGAAACAGCTCAGCCTCTCTCACCACATTTCATGGACACACCTCCCTCTAGAATTGCTTTTCCAGGATTTTTCTGTTGCTGACTCAGCACTCCTCAGCACAGCCCGGCCCCTCCCGGGGTCATTCTCGAGGTCATTCCCGCATTAACTCCTTCCAGAGTGGGAAATGCACCTGGAAGGGGCTCCCTGCAGGAGCCAGAGCGCTCAGCCCAGCAGGAGGATGAGCAAAGCCGATATAATTCCCATTTTTCCAGCCTGAGAGCTGGTTTGGGAGGGAGTTTTATGGGAGCCCAGCCATGGAGCCGGCTCTGGACATGGGGATTTTGGGGGGATCTGGCTGGAAAGAGTTGGGATTTATCCCCCTGGTCTCGCTGCAGCTGCAGCCCAGGAAAGGCCAGAAATTAGGAAGCAAAGCCCAGGAAAAGCTCTGATTTCCAGAGTGGGGTGGATTTGAGCAGGGAATAATCCCAGAGCCAGGAATTAAGCCCCCTCCATCCCAAATCCTGTCTCACAGGGGATCCACAGCTTCCACCATCCCAAATCCTCCCAATTCCTCACCCTTTTATCCCCTGGGAAAAGAGCTTTGAACTCCCCAAGGCTGCTTGGAGCTGGGAGACGAGCTCTCCTTTCTCTTTATTCCTGTTTTTTCTGATCATTTCGTTCTCACCCCAGGGTGTGAAATTCTGGGTTCAGACCCCCAAAAACCACCTGGGCTCAGTTCCTGCGTGATTTTCCTGAAGTTTTTCCTCCTCTGGCTCTGATTTATCACAGGAGCGGCACAGATGGAGAGATTTAGTGGGGAAATGCCAAGCAAAATCAGGGATTGGGATAAAAGCTGAACATCGAGAAGGTAGGGGAAGCCCCGAAGGTCCCTGGGGGATAATTAATTAGAGGAGGCTGTTAATGACTGCAATTAGGTTAAAAATGCTGTTTTGGGAAGAGGAATTAGGGTGGGAACGATTTCAGGGAGTTGATGTGAAGATTCCTCCAGCTTTCCTGGGAAAGGGGTTATGGAGCCCTCAGATGGTTTAAATCAGTGGGAAAATCCCTCTCCCAGTGGCAAAACTCTGACAAAACCCATGGAAAAGGGGTTTAAACCAGCCAGAAAATCCCAGTAATGAGCTCTTCCCTCTCCCAGCAGCAAAATCTATGGAAAAAAGGACTGAGATTGCCCTAAATCTGTTTTCCTGGTCCTGTGCATCTCCCACGGGGAAGGAGGGATTTGGGGAGGGCTGTTTGTCCCTCTCTCCTCCAGAGGAAGAATTGGAATTCTCCAATCTCCCGATTGGAATTCTCATTTTCCACAGAAATATTGGAACAGGCAGCGCTGGTAGTGGGGTGGGGGAGATTCCCAGTGCAGCAGGAAACTCCCAGAATTTGCATAAATTTAGCCCAAAATCCTCGGGATCTTCCCCACAGGCTCCATGCTTCCAAAGCTCATCCAGGATGGGATTTTTAAGGAAGAGGAATCTTCCCAATCACTGCTGGAGCTGCTGGGTGGGTCTGACTCGAGGAGCTGCTCCCAAAATCCTTGAACATCAGGCAGCTCATGATGCCCTGTCCATCCCTTTCCAGCTGTTCCCATCCCTGTCCATCTATCCCTGTCCATCTATCCCTGTCCACCTCTTTCCAGCCCTTCCCATCCCTGTCCAGCTGGGAGAAGAATTATTCCACTGGCCATTTTCCACGTGCCTGAGGAGGATTTGGGGTCCATCCCCAATCCACCCATCCATGTGGATGTGTCATCCCTGGGATCCAGGGACAGAGATGATTCCCAACATCCTCATATCCCAACAGAGTTTGCCATAAATCCCGTGGGTATTTTGGGGTCATCTGAAGGATTCCATCAGGAACCTCTCCCATCCTGCCTCTTTCCATACTGTTGGAATGTGCTTTTCCTGGGAAAACCCCAGCGGGTTGGACAGGACCCAACACTGGGACCACGGGAGAACAAAGCAGGGAAGCACAAGGGGTGAAATCCCTCCTGGAGCTGGGATCACTGAGGGAATTCAGGACTGGGAATGCAGGGGAAATAACCTGGAAAAGCTGCCCTCATTCCCAGGAATTTGAGGGAAGGCAGGAAAACCCCGTAAATGCCAGGGATGCATCTCAAGGGCATTGATTATGGAGAGGGAACCTGGGATCCTGGGATGGATCGGGAATTCAGGACTTACCCTTTGCTCCTGGGTGGCCACAAATGTCTGGAACCCGGGGGCCACCCCAAATCCCAGCTCCTGGACGAAGGGAGGCTCGGACTGGCTGTGGATCTGCACTTTGACTCCGGCCTCGAACGTCGTCTCCTCTGGAAGAGAAGGGCCGGGTTAAGGAGCTCAGGAACAGCCGGAATGTTCCCCTGGATCAGCTGGAATGTTCCACCTGGATCAGCAGATTCCTGGGAATCGAGGGAGCGAATCCTGCAGCAGGATTTGCTGTGGGCAGAGCACTCCCGGGCCTCTCCCAAATCCCCTCCCACCAGCACCTGGAACATCCCCAGAACTGATCCCAGCTCTGATCCCAGCTCTGATCCCAGCTCCGAACCCAACTCCAATCCCAACACTCTGTTGACCTTCCCACATCATCCCACCCCAAAAACTCCTCCTTCCCAATCAGAGCCATTCCCACTCCCCAGCAGGTCCCTGACGCTGGGAATTCCTGGATGCCCCTTGGGAATGCTGGTCATGAAATGACATCCAAAATGTCCTAAATTCCAAGGAATTTTGGGTTTGGCAGCCGCTCCAAACTGGAAAGGCCTTGTGGGCTGGGACACCTCAGAGCTCGGGGTGATTTGAGGTCTCCACATCCCAAATCCACGTGGAGGAACTCGAGGTCAGTCCCTCCTTTCTGCTAAAAAAAGCGGGGGAAAGTCACACCAGGAGATCCATCAGCTCTGAGGGCTCCTCTCCTCGGGATTCCTGCTGCTCTCACATCCCAACAAACCCCAGATTCCCTCTGGGACCGATTCCCAAACCCAGAATATTCCCCGCGCCTTGTGGGCTGGGACACCTCAGAGCTCGGGGTGATTTGAGGTCTCCACATCCCAAATCCACGTGGAGGAACTCGAGGTCAGTCCCTCCTTTCTGCTAAAAAAAGCGGGGGAAAGTCACACCAGGAGATCCATCAGCTCTGAGGGCTCCTCTCCTCGGGATTCCTGCTGCTCTAACATCCCAACAAACCCCAG
>VKON01000183.1:32587-63522 GCA_009741485.1 Malurus cyaneus samueli | reverse complement strand
CTAAATTCCAAGGAATTTTGGGTTTGGCAGCCGCTCCAAACTGGAAAGGCCTTGTGGGCTGGGACACCTCAGAGCTCGGGGTGATTTGAGGTCTCCACATCCCAAATCCACGTGGAGGAACTCGAGGTCAGTCCCTCCTTTCTGCTAAAAAAAGCGGGGGAAAGTCACACCAGGAGATCCATCAGCTCTGAGGGCTCCTCTCCTCGGGATTCCTGCTGCTCTAACATCCCAACAAACCCCAGATTCCTTCTGGGACCGATGCCCAAACCCAGAATATTCCCCGCTCTGCATCCACGTTGGTGGCCATCGGCACCCCCTCCACATCTCGGGACGATGAATCACCCCACAGCTTCCCACTATTCTGTAGGGTTTCCCACTATCTCATCGTGTGTTTCAGATTCTGCCAGCCCTGGGAGAATCCTGGGAGCAGAGAATCCTGGGATCAGGGAATTCCAGGAGTAGGGAACTCTGGGAACGGGGAATTCCCAGAGCAGGGAACCCCGGGAGCAGGGAATTCCAACAGCAAGGAATCCCAGGAGCTGGGAATTCCGTCAACAGGGAATCCTGGGAGCTGGGAATTCTGGGAACAGAGAACCCCAGGAGCAGGGAACCCTGGGAGTAGGAATTTCCAGGATCAGGGAAGCCCAAAAGGGAATCCCGGGAATGGAGAATCTGCGGAGCAGGGAACCCCGAGAGTAGATAATTCTGGGAACAAGGGGTCTGGGGAGCAGGAAATTCAAGGAGCAGGAAATTCCAGGAGCAGGGAATCCCAGGATCAAGGAATTCTGGGAGCAGCGAATCCCCAGAGCAGGGAACCCCGGGAACAGGGAACCCTGGGAGCAGAGAATTCTGTGAGTAGGGAATTTGGAAGCAGGGAACCCCGAGAACAGGGAATCCCAGGAACAGGGAACCCCCAGAGCAGGGAACTCCGGGAGCAGAGAATTCCGGGAGCAGGAAATCCCAGCCGTTCCCAGCCCACGGAGCTGCTTCTCCAGGAGCTGCACAAAAAGGTTTGGGACACACAGGCAGGGGACAATGAGGTGGCACTCAATGGGGTTTTATGGATTTCAGGAATTTGGGATTGATTCTGCTGGCAAAGGGATCTGCTGCCTTCTCCGAAGGGGGTTTTCCTCACAAAACCATGGAAACCCTGCCAGCTCTTCCCAAATCCTTGTGGGGATGCAGAAATCCCAATCCCACCCCTGCCAGTTTTTTCCCAAATCCCTTTGGTGACACAAAAATCCCAATTCTACCCCTGCCAGCTCCTCCCAAATCCTTCTAGGGATGCAGAGATCCCAATTCCACCCCAAATCCTTTTGGGGACTCAGAAATCCCAATCCCACCCCATCCACAGCCCCGCAGCACCCCGGGATCCACCCTGGCTCCCTAAACCCCAAACCAGGCTGGGCTCAGACCCTTCCCAGGCTCCCCCAGCTCCTCCAGCCCCAATTCCCATCCCATTATTCCCATTAATCCCAATCCCACCCCATAGCTCTGCCTGGTGCTGATCCCCTCAGGAATTCCCTGGGACTTCAGATCAGGAGGCCTCGATTTTGTTTCATTTTTTGGGTGACAGGAATTGTTTTCTCAAAATATTTTCCATCCAGAATTATCCTTGCCCATTTCTGTGCCTGCCCCAGCTCGAATTCCGTGATTTCCCCCACCCAGGCCCATCCAGGGGGAAATCCGTGTCCATCCACACCAAGGTCCAGCCTGCAGGACACAAAATAATCTTAAAACCAGGAGGAGTTGGAATTTTAAATAGAAAATCCTGGAATGGAGCCAGCAGTGCCCACACAAAATAAGGGAAAGGCCGTGCCACGGAAAAAAATTTTGGGATCAAACCCCATGATTGTGACATTTCCATCCAGGAAAACAAAATAAATGGGATTTTTTTTCAGCCAAGCTTTTCCTGCATGAGGATGAAACCAGAAACAGGGAATGGGCTCACAGAAATTGTCCCTTCTCCTAAAAAAATCCATTCACTCCAAAATTCCTGTCTGCCATGACGGGAGGGAAGTTAAAAGCCCAACTTGGATGGGATTGGCTGGATCAGAACTCACGAAATGCATCCCAAATATTCCCAATCCGTGCTGGGGTTCAGGAGCTTTGTGGGGATTAAATATTTCCTGGATCTGTGGGAAAATGAATGGAATTCCTGAATGAATTTTCCCGGGAAACAGCGAATCCCAAATGGCTCTGTGGCAAATGCTGGGGCTGGAGAGGGCTCTGAATATCCCCAAGAAAAAATTCCAGCCGTGGTTTGATGGATTCTTCTGATTTTAGGACTTCTTTCCAATTTTCCAATTTTGGCATTTTTTCCCCCCAATTTTAGCATCACAAAACAACTTTTCCTGGGAATACCTCCTGAAGCCCTGGGGTTCAGCCACTGCTCTTCCCATTTTTTACAATCCCCCATCACTGTGGGGGAAAAATAACCCTGAAAATCCTTGGGAATGGCTCAGAGAAATTCAAAATCCATCCCAAACCCTTGGCATTTGGGATGCAATTCCCAGTTTTTAAAAAGCAATTCCAATCCCTGGGATTTTAGTTTTTAAAAATTGATCCAATTCCTGGAGATTTGGGATGTTTTTCCCAGTGTTTAACCTCTTCTGGACCACTTCATTTATCCCCAGCCCCACCTCTCCGAGCCTGGAAATTCCATTTTTAGCCCATTCTGGGTTGGGAATAATCCAGAATTCCTGGACAACTCAATTCTTCCAGACATTAAATCCATTCCTGCACCCGGGAGAGTCTCCCAACAAATGCTGAGCCCTTTTTTTTGGCATCACCCATCAATGTGGGGAAACACGACCCTGAAAATCCTTGGATTGGCTCACACAAATTCAAAATGAATTCCAATCCCTGGGGATTTGGAATGTAATTCCCAGTTTTAAAAATCAATTCCAATCCTTTGGGATTTGGGATGTAATTCCCAGCTTTTAAAAATTTTCGTTTTTAAAAATTGATCCCAATCCCTTGGGATTTGTGATGCATTTTCCAGTTTTTATCCGTCTTGTGGTGCTGGGACCACTTCCTTCCTCTCCAGCCCCACTTCTCCGAGCCTGAAAATTCCTTTTTTTAGCCCATTCCGGGTTGGGAATAATCCAGAATTCCCAGATAGCTCAATTTTCCCACCTGTTAAACCCATTCCCGCTCCCTGGAATTTGCCTCCCAACAATCCCTAGCTGCTCTTTTCCCTGCAGGATTAAAGGAGCTTTAACCAAATCCGGGATTAATTTGGTTTCCAGCCGACTGCAGAGGGAAGCTCAGCTTCCTCTTCCCAGTGCTGATTTTCCATTACTTTTTCGGGAAGAGCAACCCTGGAAGAATCTGCAGAGGGGCCCGGCAGAGCTCGGCCGGGATGGAGCTCCCCCTTGGAAAAGCAGGAATTAAAATCAAAAATGCTGCCAAAAATTGGGAGTTTTGCTTTCCCCCTGCCTGCTCCAGTCCAAACTCATCCAATTCCCCGGGAATGAACGGCTGGAGTCGCACCCAGCATGGATTAACTGGGAAAGGAGGATACAGGGGTACTCGGGGGGACATTCCTGGTTGGAACTGTTATCCCATGGCTCTGGAATTGTTACCCATGGCTCTGGAATTGTTATCCTGCAATTTTTATCCTGCAACTTTGGAACTGTCATCTTCTGAAATCATCCCCAGCTCTGGAATTGTTATCCTGCAATTGTTATCCTGCGACTTTGGAACTGTCATCTTCTGAAATCATCCCCAGCTCTGGAATTGTTACCCATGGCTCTGGAATTGTTTTCCTCTGGAATTGTTATCCCCCAGGTTTGGACCCATTATCCCATGGCTCTGGAATTGTCATCCTCTGGAATTTTCTCTGTAATTGTTGTCCCCAGGATCTGGAATTGTCATCCTCTGAAATGATCCCCATCTCTGCAATTGTTATCCACTGTGATTGTTCTCCTGCAGCTCTGGAATTGTCATCCTCTGGAACTGTCATCCCCAGGATCTGGAATTGTCACTCTCTGAAATTATCCCCAGCTCTGGAATTGTAATCCTGCACCTCTGGAGTTGTTATCCTCAGCTCCAGAATTATTTTCCTCTGGAATGTTATCCCCAGCTCTGGAATTGTTATCCCATGGCTCTGGAATTGTTCTCCTGTAGCTATGGAATTGTTATCCCCAAGATGCACAATTGTTATGCCCAGCTCTGGAATTGTTTTCCTCTGGAACTGTTATCCCATGGCTCCAGAATTGTTTTCCTCTGGAATTGTTATCTCAAGCTCTGGAATCTTTTCCTCTGGAATTGTTCTCCCCAGCCAGCAGCTCCAGGGGGGATGTTCCATTTTGGAGAAAGCTTAAGCGAGTCCCACCCATTTCCATCTGGGAATTCCTCAGTTCATTCCCATAAATCCTCTCCTGCCCTGGGCAGAGGGAACTGAGCCAGCAAAGGGTTGGGTTCTCCCAGATTTTCCCCATCCTTGGCCTCAGTTTCCCTCCTGTGAAATGGGAACTCCTTGGGCTGGAAGTGTCCCTGGGAGCCACATGTGGAGAAGCCCAGAGGTTCATCCTTAGGACCAGGATTCCGGGTGTTCCTTGGGAAGGAAGGGCCTGGATCAGGGGCCAGGAGGTGCTGTGGGATCTTGAGGCTCATCCCCACTTTTTCCAACACCGTTTGGTTGGCATCGCCATGGAAATGATGAGTGAGGCCATGGAAATGATGAGTGAGGGATCCCCCACATCCCAGGGAACCCCAACATTCTAGGGATTCCTCACCTTCCAGGGATCCCTCATTTTCCAGGGATCCCCAACTTTCCAGAACTTCCCAGCCTTCCAGAGATCCCCCACTTCCCAGAGATCCCAACCCCCCACATCCCACAGGATCCTCACTACCCTGGGAATCTTCACTTCCCAGGGCTCCCCCACATCCCAGGGATCCTCCATCTTCCAGGGATTCCCAGGCTTCTCTGGGACCCCCCACATTCCAGAGATCCTAACCTTACAGAGAGTCCCCACCATCCCAAGGATCCCCCAGTTCCCAGGGCTTCCCCACCTTCCAGGGACCCCAACCTTTTAGAGATCCTCCACTGGAATTCCCAGCACCCCTGAGCTGCTCTGGGTGTGCTCCCTGTTCCCGTCGGCCCCGAGATTCCCCAAATCCTTCCCTCATTACTTCCATTCTCCCAGGAAACCGGTGGGCTCTGGATTTGTGGGATTTGTGTCCCCAGGTCACCCCCAGCCCCGCAGAGCACCGAGGGCTCATCCCAGGATGTTCCCTGTGTTCCCACCGAGTCTCCTGCCCCTTCTGCCTCTCCAGATCGGGCCAGGAATACCAACCCAACTCCCAATGCCCCCATTTTTTCCAGACAAAGATTTACAGATGAAAACAAAACATCCCATCGCCATGGAAACAGTGCTCCGAGGAAGCGGGAGCCGCAATCCCACCCTGGGAAAACGTGGAGTTGTGAAGGCACCAGTCCCCCCAGTTTGGCTGGAGGATTTCCATGGAATGGGGGCTTTGCTTTCTGGGGAACAGCAGGAGGTGAATCTGGGTAGATCCCAGCTGAGGCCACGCGGCTTTTCCAGGGAAACCCTCTGGCTCCGGGTTTGTCCCCCCTGGGAGCAATCAGAGATACGGAATTCCCTTGTGGATGAGGTGGCTGCCCACAAAAGGGGCTGTTCCCACTGGGACACAGCGGGAATGGCACCCCTGGGGACTTTTATTTTTTTTTAATTTTTAACTTTATAACAAAATACCATATTTATTTTATTTACAGGAATAAATTTATCCTGGAGCAAAGGAAGCTCTGCGGGGCACATGCTCATTCTGGAATTCCCGGACAGGAGGGGGCAGATTTGTCCCAGGGAACAGGGACAAGAGACAGAAACACCTCAGGGGTGGATTTTGGGAGAAGTCCCGCCTGGAAAGGGCTGGAAGAGGCTGCCCAGTGTCACCACAAAGTGACAGCTCTGCTGGCATTCCCAGAGGCTCCGGGAGAAGGGAGAACGGCAAAAGGGGGAGACTGAGAGGGATTTGGGATGGAGCAAAGGCTGGGAAAGGAGCACAGGAATCTCAGCTGCCTGGTCCCAATGGATGAGGGCATGGAGCCGGCGCTTCCCTCTGAAATTCCACCCTGGAAGTGCCCAAGGCCAGGCTCGGAGCACCCCGGCACACCGGGAGCGGTCCATGCCCATAGGAGGAGCTCGAAAGTCCCTCCCAACCCAAAGCATTCCATGGTTCTGGCATTCCTACAGCACCGAAAGGGATCAATCCAGGATAAACCCCAGCTCCCACCACCCTGGGCTGGCAGCCAAAGCTTCCCTGCAGGAATTCCTGATTTATCTCCCTCTTTTCCTTTCTCTGGGTGCCTTCCACTCCATCCCGGTGGCTGGAGAGGGACGGGGCAGGAGCTGGGAGCACTCCAGAGCCTCCCCAGCCCAGAGAGATGGATTTTCCCCGCTCCCTCCTTTCCCAGCTCCCTCCCTTCCCCAGGAGCAGGAGGTGTCGTACAACCCCACGGAGCCGCTGGGCTATTTTTAGGGAACAGATTGCATTTGCATCCCAAAGCTGGGGCCATATGGCTCCGTGGATATTATTAAAAAGCTCCTTACATAATCCAGGAGCAGCAGGAAGCACCAGGATACCAACCCAGGGCTGGGAAAGGTTCTGCTGGATGAGCAGGAATTCAATTCCAGCTCCTCGCTCGTGTACTACTCCATCATTAAAACGGGAGAAGGAATGTGTGGGAAGCTGCTCTCCGGGTGGGATCACTCCAGGGTGGGCAGGGATGCTCCCGGGATGCTGTTTCCGTGACCAAGGAACACAAATCCCCCTCCCACCTCGGCATCCTTTGGGAATCACGTGTGGAAGTGAAGGGTCAGGAGGGAGCAGAGCCAAAAACTCCAGAGCTCTGTGGCTATTATGAAAAAAAACTCCTTACATAACTCAGGAGCAGCAGGAAGCTCCAGGATTCCTGCCCAGGGCTGGGAAGGGTTTTGCTGGATGAGCAGGAATTCAGCATTCCAGCTCCGTGATCATATCCTGTTAAGCTGAACTTTAAATCATTAAAAAAAGGGAATGTGCTCTCCTGGCAGGATCATCCCAGGGCAGGCAGGGATGCTCCCGGGATGCTGCTTCCATGATTTCTCTGTGCTGGGGAATGAACACAAATCCTCTTCTCACCTTGGCATCCTTTGGGACTCATGTGGTGGTGAAGGTGACCACAGCAGGGATGAGAGCGAAAAGATCCAGAGCTCCAGGGATTTTGTTAAAACAATCCAGGAGCAGCAGGAAGCTCCAGGATTCTAATCCAGGCTTGGGAAAAGTTTCACTGGATGAGCAGGAGTCAAGAATTCAACATTCCAGCTCCTCACTCGTGCCCTATTCAACTGAATTTTTAATCATTAAAATGAAGGAAGGAATGTGTGGGAAGCTGCTGTCCCAGCGGGATCTCCCCAGGGCAGGCAGGGATGCTCCCGGGATGCTGCTTCCATGACCGAGGAACACAAATCCCCCTCCCACCTTGGTATCCTTTGGGAATCACGTGTGGAAGTGAAGGTGACCACGGGAGGGATGAGAGCCGAAGGAACCGGCGCTCCAGGGACTAAAATAACCCAGTAGCAGCAGGAAGCTCCAGGATTACTGCCCAGGCCTGGGATAGCTTTTACTGGATGAACAGGAATCAAGAATTCAACATTCCAGCATCTCACTCCTCTCCTATTAAGCTGAATTTTTAACCACTAAAACGAGGGAACAAATGTCTGGGAATGTGCTCTCCTGGCAGGATCATCCCAGAGCGGGCAGGGATGCTCCCAGGATGCTCCTTCCATGATTTCTCCATGCTGGGGAAGGAATTAAAATGCCCTTCCCACCTTGGCATCCTCTGGGAATCACGTGTGGCAGCCAAGGGGCAGGAGGGAGCAGAGTCCAAAATTCTGGAGCCATCCCGGTGCCTGGAGCATCCCTGGGAGCCGGGAGGGAGGGATGTTCCCAGCATCCAGAGCCGAGGGTATCACCCATCTGCCAGTTTTGCCTCAGCTGCTGCCCCCAGGCACAGGGACGATCCCAAACAAATCAAAATATGGGAAAACAGCTTGGGAAGGAGCAGGAGCAGCTCCTGCCCAGCCCTTCCCCCTGCAGGAGCTTCCCCCAGAACATCCGGAAAAATGACACGGGAAAAAGCGGCTGCTGGTCCTGGCTGGTGGAGGAGCCAGAGGGAAATGGAATTCCCAGGGATGAGGAGGGGTCCTGGCACTGCTGCTGGTCCTTTGGGATGGACAGGGGTGGATGGGACTGGGATGGATGGGACTGGGATGTCCAAGGGTCCAGGCAGCTTTTGGCAGGGATGAACGAGAGATCAGGGAACCCTGGAATGGTTTGGGCTTGGAAGGACCTTAAACTCACCCAGTGCCACCCCAGCCATGGCAGGGACAGCTCCCACTGTCCCAGGCTGCTCCCAGCCCCAATGTCCAGCCTGGCCTTGGGCACTGCCAGGGATCCAGGGGCAGCCACAGCTGCTCTGGCAATTCCATCCCAGCCCCTCCCCACCTTCCCAGCCAGGAATTCCTTCCCAATTTCCCATCCATCCCTGCCCTCTGGCACTGGGAGCCATTCCCTGTGTCCTGTCCCTCCATCCCTTGTCCCCAGTCCCTCTCCAGCTCTCCTGGAGCCCCTTCAGGCCCTGCAAGGCTCTCTGAACTCTCCCTGGATCCTTCTTCCTTCTCTGTATCCCAAAGCACTGCAGCATCTCCCTCCCTGTGTCCACAATGTCCCCAGGTGTCCTCCCAGCCCTGTCCCCTCCTGCCCCCTCCCCACATCCTTACAAAGGATTTTATGGATAAATAAAAGGAAAAATAAAAAATATTTTTGCTGAGCTGCAGCTCCAGAGGCAGCAGGAGGGGGAAGATTTCCCAACCAACCCGGGGAAACTCCAGCCAGCCCAGCCTGCTGGAATTCAGCTGGAGAGAGGAAAAAGAAACCGAAATATCCCTCAGGGCCAGCCTGAGATCCGGGCTGGAAATGGTGGGGCTGTCATGGGAAGGTTTTCAGGGAATGGGGAGAAAAGAGCAGGAAAAAGTGGAACCCAGCAATGGGGTAAGAACAAGGCTGAGCTGAATCCTGAAGGATTCTCCAAGAGACACAAAGATGGGAATGTCCATTCCTCATCTTCTGGCCACCCCAGAGGTGACCATCATGTCCCAGAGGGGATGATCCACCCCATCCCTTGACTTCTTCAGATGGAAAATCCCTTTTTCAGGATTTCTGGATCCCCAGCCTGGATCCCATCCCGCTCCTCTCCCAAATTTTCCTTCCTGGGTGCCACCAGCCCAAGGGAGGGGACTCCAGGAGCCCCAGCAGGGGAGATGACACCCCCAGCTCCAACAACTGCAGTGGGATCCGTGGGGACAGGGAAAGCAGCACCCCAAGAGCGGCTGGGATGGGGAGAGGAGCGGGAAAACTGGGAAAGGCGGGATTTGGGAGGAGTCCAGCACAGCTTGGGTTGTGTCTGGCAGGGGAAGGCTCCGGATCCTCGCTATAAATATTCCCAGGCAAACACCAGACGAGAGCGGAACATTTTCGACAGCAGGGAAAACGGCAGAGAAAACAAAGGATGCAGACTGGAACAGGGAATCCCAGGTTATCCCAGAACTGAGGCTGCCCCTGGAGCCCTGGAAGTGCCCAAGGCCAGGCTGGACATTGGGGCTGGGAGCACCCTGGGACAGTGGGAGGTGTCCCTGCCATGGCTGGGGTGGCACTGGGTGGGATTTAAGACCCAAATCCAAACAATTCTGGGATTTTCGCCTTCACAAAAACAGAACAGAAGTGTTGGCCCTTGGCTCTCCCCATCCTGGTGATTCTCCTGGGAGCACCCAGAGTCTCTGCTCCCCTCCAGCAGGAACTCCCAGCCCCATTTGATCCCAATCCTGCTCCAGCAGCCGCAGAATCCCACAAATCTCTGGGATTTATCCCTGAGGAGCAGCACAGGGGTGCCCCGTGACCCAAACAGCTCCTGCAGCCACTGTTGGGTCACTCCAGGTGGAGACTCCACAGGAATGTTCCCTGTTCCCGTCCCCATTCCCACCTGGATTCTCCACCCCTGCAGATTCATGGTTTCCACTCCATCCCCTCTGAACCCAACAGCTCCATCCCCGTTCCCCCTCCACCAAGGAGGAGAAAACCTCGGCAGCACTCTGGGCTCCTCCAGAGGAGATCATTTCACATTCCAGAGCAGATGATTTATCCCTTCAAAGCAAATTATTGCTTATTCCAGAACAAGTAATTTCCTCCTCCAGAGCACGCTTTTTGCCTCTCCAGAGCAGATTTTTTTAATGTTCCAGAGAGAATGATTTCTTCCTCCAGATCAGATTTTTTGCCTCTCCAGAGCAGATTATTTTTTTAATATTCCAGGGGATGATTTCTTCCTCCAGATCATACTTTTCACTCCTCCAGAGCAGATTATTTACTCTTTCAAAACAAATTATTTGCTCCTCCAGAGCATGTTATTTTTCCCTCCAGAGCAGAGCTGACGTTCCTTCAGAGAAGATTCCAGAGCTGATTTTTTGCTCCTCCAGGGATTTTTTTTCCTCTAGAACAATTCTTGAACTCCATCAGAGCAGATTCTTTAATATTCCAGAGCACATTTTGCTCGGCAAATTATTTATTCCTTCAGAGCAAACTTTTCACTCCTCCAGATCAGATTCTTTAATATTACAGACCAGATTGTTCTTTCCTCCAGAGCCAATTCTTTGCTCCTCCAGCACAGATTCTCTGACATTCCAGAGCAGATTATTTATTGCTTCAGAGAAAATGATTTACTCCTTCAGAGCAGACGATTTCTTCCTCCAGAGCAGTTTATTTATTTGATTCTTTGCTCTCTCAGAGTTGTTTATTTATTCCTCCAGAGCATCCCAGAGCAGAATCCTCCAGAGCATCCTCTGCATCCCAGAGCAGAATTTTTGTTCCTCCAAGGTAAATTATTTGTTCCATCTGAGCAGATTTTTTCCCCCCTCCAGAACAGATTCTTTGTTCCTTCAATGCAGATTTTTTCATATTCCAGAGCAGGTTATTTATTCCTCCTAAGCAGCTTTTTTTTGTTCCTCCTGAGATGATTATTTAACATTCCAGAGCCGAGTCTTTGTCCTTTCAAAGATTCTTGGCTCCTCCAGATCAGATTTTTTAATATTCCAGATCAGATTATTTAATATTCCAGAACAGATTTTTTAATATCCCAGATCAAATTAATTTTTTTTTCCACCCCAAGCAATGCTGGTTTAAGGGAGCACTCCCAGGTCCTGCTGTTGCTCAGCACAATTCAAACACCTCCAGAGCCTCTCCAGAGCGAAAATCCCTTGCCAGGAGAGGAAAAATCCTTCCCAGGAGGGAAATACCCTTCCCAGGAGGGAAACACCCCTTCCCCAGTGGGGAAATTCCTTCACAGGAGGGCAAAATCCATTCCCAGGAGGAAAAAATCCCTTCCCAGAGGAAATACCCCTTCCCAGGAGAGGAAAACCCTTCCCAGGAGGGGAAAAATCCATCCCCAGGAGGAAAAACCCTTCCCTGGAGAGAAAAATCATTCCCAGTAGGGAAAAAACCCCTCCCCCAGTGAGGAAATGCCTTCCCAGGAGGAAAAATCCGTTCCCAGGAGGGAAAAACCCATTCCCAGAGGGAAAGCCCTTCCCAGGAGGAATATTCCCTTCCCAGGAGGGAAAAATCCCTTCCCAGAGGAAAAACCCCTTTCCAGGAGAGGAAAACCCTTCCCAGGAGGGGAAGAATCCATTCCCAGGAGGAAAAACCCTTCCCTGGAGAGAAAAATCCTTCCCTGGAGAGAAAAATCCTTCCCAGTAGGGAAGAAAAACCTCCCCCAGTGAGGAAATGCCTTCCCAGGAGGGAAAAACCCATTCCCAGAGGGAAAGCCCTTCCCAGGAGGAAAATTCCATTCCCAGGAGGGAAAATCCCATTTCCTGGAGGGAAAAATCCCTTCCCTGGAGAGAAAAATCCTTCCCAGTAGGGAAAAAACCCCTCCCCCAGTGAGGAAATGCCTTCCCAGGAGGAAATATCCCTTCCCCGGAGGGAAAAACCCTTTCCCAGAGGGAAAGCCCTTCCCAGGAGGAAAATTCCCTTTCCAGGAGGGAAACATCCCTTCCCTGGAGAGGAAAACCCTTTCCAGCCCCTCCCTGGTGCACAGAATGTGGGAATTGCCCTCGGGAAACACCTGGGAGCTCTCAAACTGGACCAAGTGGGAGCAGAGGATGATGCCTGAGCCGAGGGGATGAACCCAATGAAATGGAAAAGACTTTTTCCTCCAAAGCTTTGTCCAGCCCTGAAATGCCCCCGTGCCTCCCTGGGACCGATGAAAACATCCCAAACTCTTCCAGGAGGGAATCGGAGCCACCAGGGAAAGATTGGGGTCACAGAGCCTGGGAATGACTGGGATTATTCCCAAGGGAAACCCCAAACCTCACCGGTGGCCCCGAGCCCTGGCTCCTGGGGAAAAAGCAGGAATAAAAATCCAAAGTTTGCAAAAGCCTTTGGGGCTCTGGGGACAGGGAACAGTCCCAAACTGTCACCTCAGTGGCGCTACACCAAATCCCAATTTTTCCCAATGTTTTCCCATGTTTTCCTATGTTTCCTCATCTTTTCCCATGTTTCCCCATGTTTCCCATGTTTTTCCATGTTTCCCCATATTTCCCCATGTTTTCCCATTTTTTTGAATTCTTCCCTATTTCTCATGTTTTCCAGTTTCATCTGTTCATGTTTCTTTCCATGTTTTTCCATGTCCTCTCCTGTTTTTCCATGTTTTTCCATGTTTCCATTTCCCGATGTTTTCCCATGTTTTTCCATGTTCTCTCCTGTTTCCCCATGTTTTTCCATGTTTCCCCATTTCCCCCATGTTTTCCTATGTTACCCCATGTTTCCCATGTTTTTGCCATGTTTTCTCCATGTTTTCCCATATTTCCCCACGTTTTCCCATGTTCATCCATGTTTTTCCCATGTTTTCCCAGGTATTCCTGCTCTTTTCAGGGTTCCTGTTTCAGTGTGGGCAGTGACAGCAGCAAAGGCTCCAAAGAAAGCTGAAAATGCTGATTTCATTTCAACATTTCTGCCGCTGGATTTCTGAGCCTTATCTCGGCTTTCCCAGATTCCCAAAGCCCGAGGGTTTGGATTCCTTTGGTTTTGACTTCAATGAACGTTTCCCTGAATTTGGGGTGGTTTTTTTTCTCCTCTTTAAAGGAGGCTTTGGAAGCATTCACAGTCCTGGGAGGATTTTCCTGGTTTGATTCGTGTTCAAAATCCTGTCCCAGTTCCAGCGAGAAGAAACTCCAGGGAAACTTCCAGGGCCTGAAGGGGCTCCAGGAGAGCTGGAGAGGGACTGGGGACAAGGGATGGAGGGACAGGACACAGGGAATGGCTCCCAGTGCCAGAGGGCAGGGATGGATGGGAAATTGGGAAGGAATTCCTGGCTGAGAGGGTGGGGAGGGGCTGGGATGGAATTGCCAGAGCAGCTGTGGCTGCCCCTGGATCCCTGGCAGTGCCCAAGGCCAGGCTGGACATTGGGGCTGGGAGCAGCCTGGGACAGTGGGAGGTGTCCCTGCCATGGCTGGGGTGGCACTGGCTGGGCTTTGAGGTCCCTTCCACCCCAAACCACTTCAGATTTCCATGAAATGAGGCCCCACAGGGGTTGAACACGAAGCTCCAGGAGTTCTTCAGCTCTGGGATGTCCCCAGACCCTCCCTGGGTGGGTTCCTGTCCCCACCAGGCGCCTCAGGGCTGCTCCTCTCCCTTGGGGTGTCTCCCTGTGACAGATGCAGCCCTGGAGGAGAAGTTGCTCCTCAAGTTCCCACCCCACACTGAGCCTGTTCCACCTTTAAACGGCCAAAGCAATTTCCCAAAGGATTATCCCAAAACCCTCCCCCTGCCCTGGGCCAGAGCAGGGGAGCAGGAGCTGAACCCTGGGAGCAGATCTCCTCCAGCAGCAGCAGGGCAGGGTTAACAGGAGCAGCGGGATCAGTTCCGAATCGGAATCTGGATCAGTTCAGAACAGTCCAACACCACAGAAAGAAAACACAACTGGGAACCAACGGAGCCAAATCCCCTCAGCACGGAGCTGGAGCTGGGAGGGGTCTCAGGGGTGATGGAGCCACGGTGCCACTGGAGCTGGGGGGACATTTCAGCCTCTCCCTTCCCTGATATCCCAAAAAACCCATGGCCCATCCTGAGCATGGGTTCCTGCAAGGCTCTGCCTCACAAACACAGTTCCCGGCCATTTTTCCAGTTTTTTTGGGATTCCAGAATTCCCTGAGGGTTCAGGAAAGTGGCTGGCATCCCTGCCAGGGTGACCAGGTGACCCACCGTGCCCCCCAGCCCTCCTGCCCATCTGTGTCCCCAGTGATCCCAGTAACCCCACATCCACTCCCGGAGCTGCCATTCCAATCCATGGGATTTATGGGACACCCCACAGCCCACACTTCCTGCTCCAGGCCCAAAGGGTTCCAGGTCCTTGGGAGAAGCTCAGCCCAGCCAGGCTCATTCCCGGACAGATTCCATCCATCCCAAATGCCCCAACCCCACAAACACACAACTGCTTCCCATAATAAAGACTCTGGAAATCTGGGTTTGGAAACTAGGAACAACCAGTAAGCCCCAGTAAGGAGCGCTCAGAGCATGAGGAATCGGCATGGAACAGAATTTCCGGCCAGGTAACACAGAATTCCCAACAGTATAATACAGAATTCCCAATGGGATAACAGAATTCCCAGTGGGATAACATAGTTCCCAATAAGATAACACAGAAATCCCAGTGGGATAACCCAGATTTCCCAGGGGGTAACAGTTCCCAGCAGGATAACAGGATTCCCAGTGGCATAACACAGAATTCCCAGTGGGATAACAGGATTCCCAGTGGCATAACACAGAATTCCCAGTGGGATGGCTCCTGGTGGCGCAGGATGTCACATCTTTGCTGGTGGGGACACTCAGGGCCCACGCTCAGCTCAGGCTCAGCCCTCCTCCAAGCGGGAAAACACTCGGAATTCCCGGATTCAACCCCAACCAATCCCTCCCACACCCCGCACCGACAGCCCAGGCACATCCAGAACCCCTTCCCATCACAAAGACTCCGGAAATGCGGGACTGGAAACCAGGAACAACCAGTGAACCCCAGTAAGGAGCGCTGAGAGCTCAGGGAGCCAACACCTCTGGAATCCCAGGATCTGGAATTCCAGTCCCTCTGGAATCCCTCCCATGTTTGCTGCGCTCATTTGACCCCAGAATGAGTCAGAAACCCAAATTCCAAGGAGAGGGGAAACCCAGGGAGCAGCTGGAGCCCACCTGGAATCCAGCATCCCAAAATGCCCTTCCAGGGGAGACGGATGTCCTGGAGAGCCTGAAGGAGTCCCTGT
Source organism: Malurus cyaneus samueli (assembly GCA_009741485.1). Lineage (NCBI taxonomy): Eukaryota > Metazoa > Chordata > Aves > Passeriformes > Maluridae > Malurus > Malurus cyaneus. Next base: position 48,157 of record VKON01000183.1, on the reverse strand, counting down.
CAGCCCCAAAGGTTGCCCTTTCCCAAGACAGGCATTCCAGTGACATTCCAGTGACATTCCAGTGACATTCCAGTGACATTCCCGCCTGGCATCCCAAACTTTGGGGCCAAAACACCCAAGCCCAGCGCTCGCCAAAATGCCGATCCCAAGTGGCCACCACAAACCCCAGGAAGAAAAGTGACCCATCCTGGACTGAACAACCCCCTCCAACTCTTGGAGCTGCTCCAGGAATTGTCTGGGAAGGATGAGATGGGATGGGATGGGATGGGATGGGATGGGATGGGATCCATGGGATGGGATGGGATGGGACCCATGGGACCATGGGATGGGATGGGATGGGATGGGATGGGATGGGATGGATGGATCCATGGGATGGGATGGGATGGGATCCATGGATGGATGGGATGGGATGGGATCCATGGGATGGGATGGGATGGGATGGGGATGATGGGATGGATGGAATGGGCATGGGATGGGATGGGATGGGATCCATGGGATGGGATGGGATGGGATCCATGGGATGGGATGGGATGGGATCCATGGGATGGGATGGGATCCATGGGATTGGGATGGGATGGGATGGGATCCATGGGATGGGATGGGATCCATGGGATGGGATCCATGGGATGGGATCCATGGGATCCATGGGATGGGATGGGCCAGGACAGGGTGGTTTCCCCAAGGAACTGTCCCGAGGCGAAGGCAGCTCCCACCTGTCTCTCCCCAGATGGGCAGGTACTCGTCCTGCTGGATGTCCAGCATGATCTCCAGGCCGTTGCCGGTGCCCCCCTTCACCGTGGTGAGGAGAGGCCGCCCCTCCTCTCCTGAGTTAAACATGTAGCACTTCCCGTATTTCGTAAACACCTGCGGGGAAAAGGAGAGGAATCAGGGAATGCTTCCCACAGAATCGACGCACATTCCCGGCCGGCAGAGGGATGGGGAACAACCACGAGCTGCAGAGGGGGGCAAGATCCACAGAAATATCCTCAGGAATATCCACAGAAATATCCACATAAATACCCACAGAAATATCCTCTTAAATATCCACAGAAATATACCCAGGAATATTATCAGAAATATCCCCAAAAATAGCCCCAAAAACATCCACAAAATATCCACAAAAATATCAACATAAACATCCACTTAAATATCTTCAGAAATAGCCACATAAATATCCCCAGAAACATCCACAGAAATATCCACATACTTATGGATAAATATCCACATATTTATGGATAAAGAACTCCAGAAATAACCCCAGAAATATCCCCAGGAATATCCACAGGAGTATCACCAGAAATAGCCCCAGAAATATCTACAAAATATTCACAGAAATATCAACATCAACACCCCCAGAAATATCCTCAGAAATATCCACAAAAACACCCCCAGAAATATCCACATAAATAATCACAGAAATATCCCCAGAAACATCCCCAGGAATATCCCAGGAATACCCCCAGGAATATCCACAGAAACATCCCCAGAAATAGCCCCAGAAATAGCCACAGAAATAGCCCCAGAAACATCCATGAAATATCCACAGAAAAATCCACATAAATATAAACACAAACATTCTCAGAAATATCCACATAAATATCCATAAAAACACCCCCAGAAATGTCCACAGGAATATCCACAGAAACATCCACTAAATACCCACAGAAATATCCACATAAATATCAACATAAACACCCGCATAAATATTCTTAGAAACATCCCCAGAAACATCCCCAGGAATATCCCCAGAAACATCCACAAAATATCCACAGAAATATCCCCAGAAATAGCCCCAGAAATATCCACATAAATATCCCTGAAACATCCCCAGGAATATCCCCAAGAATAGCCCCAGAAATACCCACGAAATTTGCACAGAAATATCCACATAAATATCAACATAAACATCCTCAGAAATATCCTCAGCAATATCCCCAGAAACGTCCCCAGAAATCCAACCAGATTTAATAATTTTTTTAATTACTGTATTTCTGCTTATAGAAAATAGAAGCAGGAAGAGAGGAAGGAAAAGCTGTTTAGGGGGAAAGCTCCTCACTGGAATGGTTCCATGTCCAATCTCTGACAAACACATGCTGGGCTTGAGCTCCAGCTGAAAAATCACAGAATTCCCTGGTTTTGGGGGGAATCTCAGCCCATCCTCACCATGAGAATGCTGCCAGTGCTGTCCCAACCCAAAAACTCCAATATCCCCTAAATTCCCCCCTCTGCCACTGCTTGGAAAACAGGAAGAGTTAAAAGCACTAGGAAAATGAGGGAAGAGTTCCCCCATAATTTTGCACTTTTTCACCCTCATTTGGGGCCGTTTCCCAAAAGAAATTCTGGGTAAAGCCCAAGAGGAACTTCCAGAGCACCATCAGGGCTGCAAAGGAGGGTGACATCAGTGTCCAGTGGGGTGGACATGGGGTTCCAAGAGGGATGGACATGTGGGGAACACAGGCTTCCAAATGGGGGAACATGGGTTCCAAGAGGGATGGACATTGGGTTCCAGTAGGATGGACACGAGTTTCCAAGAGGGATAAACATGTGGGGGACAGTTTTTCTAGTGGGGTGGGGAAGGATTTCCAAGTGGGGAATACTGGGATTTCTAGGTGGGATGCACATATTTCCAGTGGGATGGACATGGGGTTCCAGAGGGATGGACATGGGGTTCCAAGAGGGATGGACATGGGGTTCCAAGTGGGATGGACATGGGGTTCCAAGAGAGACGGACATGGGGTTCCAAGAGGGATAGACATGGGGTTCCAAGTGGAGACATGGGGTTCCAAGAGAGATGGACATGGGGTTCCAAGAGGGAATCGGACATGGGTTTCCAAGAGGGATGGACATGGGGTTCCAAGTGGGATGACCATGTGGGGGACATAGTTCTTCCAGTAGGGTGGAGCTGGGTTTCCAAGTGGGGACATGGGAGTTTCTAGGTAGGATGGACACATTTCCAGTGGGATGGACACGGGGTTCCAAGTGGGGACACAGGGGTTTCCAGGTGGGATGGACACAGGGTTCCAGCAGGGAGGGATGTGTGGGGAACACGGTTTTCCAAGTAGGATGGACATGTGTCCAAGCGAAGCAAACACCGATCTCCCAGCAGGATAACAGAATTCCAGCAGGATAACAGAATCCCCAGTGGGATAACACACATTTCCCAGCGGGACAACCGAGTTCCCAGCAAGATAACAGAATTCCCAGCAGGATAACCCAGATTTCCCAGCGGGACAACAGAATTTCCAGCAGGATAACAGAATTCCCAGTAGATAACAGGATTCCCAATGGGATAACACAGATTTCCCAGTGGGATAACAGGAATCCCAGTAGGATAACCCAGATTTCCCAGCAGGACAACAGAATTTCCAGCAGGATAACAGAATTCCCAGTAGGATAACAGGATTCCCAATGGGATAACACAGAATTCCCAGCAGGATAACAGGATTCCCAGTGGGATAACACTGAATTCCCAGCGGGATAACAGGATTCCCAGTGGGATAACACAGAATTCCCAGTGGGATAACAGGATTCCCAGTGGGATAACACAGAATTCCCAGTGGGATGGCTCCTGGTGGCGCAGGATGTCACATCTTTGCTGGTGGGGGCACTCAGGGCCCAGGCTCAGCGCAGGTCAGCCCTCCTCCGAGCGGAAAACACTCGGAATTCCCAGATTCAACCCCAACCAATCCCTCCCACACCCCGCATCGACAGCCCAGGCACATCCAGAACCCTTCCCATCACAAAGACTCCGGAAATGCGGGACTGGAAACCAGGAACAACCAGTGAACCCCAGTAAGGAGCGCTGAGAGCTCGGGGAGCCAGCACAGAGCCGCTCCAGTCCCTCTGGAATCTCTCCCACGTTTGCTGCGCTCGTTTGACCCCAGGATGAGTCAGAATCCCAAACAGAAGCCGGAGCCAGCAGCGATTTATTCCCTCAAATATTGACACATCCCAACTAATCCCAGTGCCAGGGAGGCAGGTGGGATGGGAGAGAAAGGAAATAATATTGAAATTCAAATAGAAAATGTTTGTGAGGAGGGAATAAAAACACATCCTTTGAAAGAGATTTGAAATCCAAATAAAAAATCCCCTTTCATGCTTGCCTGACCCATAAAAGCACTCAGGCTGGGAAGAGAAGCTGAGCCTCGGGAAGCAGCCCCATGGATGGAATTTCCCAGGCAGGCTGGGAAGGAAGAAGTCAAAAATTCCTAACGAGGGGAATTTAAAATCCAGCAAGGAGAAAAATCTGTGATGGAGAAAATCAGAGGGAAAATCAAGGCTGGAACGGGAATGGCAGCCTAGGGAACAAGGATTTCAGAGCACAGTCTATAGGAGCAAATATATAAAATATAATAAATAAAAATAAAATAAATGCAGGGAATTGAATGGTGTTTTTATGAGGCTGTAAAAATTCCCTGTAAAAGCTTCTGTTAAGATGTGTTTATCCAAGGAAAAGGAGGAACCTGACAGGGGTTGGGACTGCAATCCAAGGGAAAGAGATGCCATATGAACTGGGAAAGGACATCCACAGGACCTCTCAGCCACCAGCATTCCCACCTTTCCTGAAGAAGACACAGAAAGTTATTCCCAACAGCATTTTAAAACATTCCCAAGTTCAGAAATCCCTGTGCATTCATCCCAGCTCACGGGATCGTGGTGCTATGGGATCAATGGAATCCTGGAAGGGGTGAGATTGGGACCTTAAATGTCCTCCAGAGCCATGGGCAGGGACACCTCCTGTCACCCCAGGATGTTCCAGCCTGGCCTTGGGCATTCCCAGGGATCCAGGGGCAGCCACAGATGCTCTGGGAATTCCATTCCAGGCAGGAATTCCTTCCCAAATCCCCCCTATCCCTGCTCCGTGTCCATTCCAAGCCATTCCCGTGTCCCGCCCTGCGCATGCTCCCTCAGCTCCTCCTGAGGATGTTCCTCCCCCTCTCCCCTTTGCTGAGAGTGATTATTTGGGAAGATACTTTATTTTTTTCGGGTTCCTCTACCTTTTTTTTTTTTTTTTCAGGAATCATCCTCAAAGCATTCTCAGATCATCAGGATAAAACCTGGAGCTGTTGGGATGGGCTGGGATCCCCCTGGAGACAGCGAGTAGGAGACAGAGCACGGTGATTTAAACTCAGAGTAAAAAAATCTCCCTGGCTCTCGGGAATGCTTTGACTTCCAATAAAAAGGGCCAGGAACAAAACTCCAGGCATGTTGGCTGAGAAGGGTTCATAAAAATTCCCATTTGTTCCCTCTGATGGAGCACGGGGCCTTTGGCAGCTCCTCAGAAAATCCCCACTCGGGCGTAAAGGGGAATAATTCTGAACAAAAGGGGAATAATTCTGAACAAAAGTGGAATAATTCTGAACAAAAGGGGAATAATTCTGAATCTGTGGAATAGGATCTGATAGAATCATTTTGTGTTGGGAAAGCCTTGGAGATGATGGAGCCCAATCCCTGAACTGCCATGGAGTCATTCCCTGAGCCCTTCCCCAGCCAAGGAAAACACTTTTTTTAGGAATATTTCTTTTGCCCAGGGGAAAATGTTTCTTTCGGGAAGTTCAAACTCAGACCAGGGGAACCCCAAACAAATTCCAGGCTCAAAGCAGACACCACCACCACCAAAACCTCAAAAACATCCCTGGATAAACAAATCCTGCTGCCTGTGAATCCGTCAGACCCAACCCTGATATTCCAGAGGCTTGATTGGAGTCATGGAATAAAGGATCCATAGGGAAAAACACCTTTCTGCTGGTAAATTATCCCTTCAATCCAGAAAAACGATGGGAAAAGGAATCCATCGGAAGCCGGGGAAGGACTTTTCCAAATGCAGATGGAGACGCAGGTGAGGCAGGAAGGAAGGGTCAGATGGAGGGAAAACTATGGAAAAAAGAGGGAACTGGAACCCTGGGCACTCCTTGTGCCACAGCTGTGGGACACAAAGGCCTGGAGAGGCATTTCCCAGTCAGCCACACCCAAGGGAATCATGGATAACGAGAAAAACGGAAACACAGGGAATTTCTAAATGAGTCCTGGGGAAAGGGAAGACAAAACTGGAAAACTGGGATGGTTTTGGGTGAGAACAACCATGAGAAGGTGGGAAAAAGATCCTGTTTAGGAGGAGAGAAGGCTTTATTCCCATGTTTTTGCCAGAGGGATCCATTCCCAGGGCTCCCAGCTCTTCCCCTGAGCTGAGGGTGGCATTGAGGCCGGTTCTGATGTCATCCCATCCCATCCCATCCCATCCCATCCCATCCCATGGAGGTATGTATGTGGTTTGAGATATGTGGTGAGGTTGATTGATGGGAAATCGTTTGTGTTTTGGGACATGGATGCTGTGGGAATTTGTGTCTCTCGGGAGGTTTTAAAACTGAGTTTTGCTTGTGAGTGGGGTTCTCTGATTGGACTTTTCTGAGGAGTGTGGTGTTTTGGGAGCATTGGATGTGTCGGAATAGTTGTTGTTTTGGGAATGTGTATACATTGGGACCGTTGTGTGGTTGGGGGCCATTGGATGTTTTGGGAATGTTGGATTCGTTGGAGTGTTGGATTGTGTGGGAATGTTGTGTGTTTTGGGAACATTGTAACATCAGGAGTGTTGTGTGTTTGGGAGCGTTGGATGTTTTGGGAATTTTGGAGCATTGCGTGTAAATTATGGTGTTGTGACTGCTTTTGGAATATGTGGGAAATTTGGAATAAATTAAGTATAGTGTATTGTGGAATGTTGGATCGTGGGTAAGGTTGATATTGTCAAATGTGTAGTTGGAATTGTTTGCAGCAGTGTGGCAGTGGCAGATTTACCGAGTCTGGAGAAAAAACCCCATGAATTCCAGGAACGGGGCCAAGCCTCCCTGAGGTGTGGCTGGGACCGGGATGAGTCGGGATCGGAGCAGAAGCGGAAAGGCTCTGACAGACTCGGAGCCGCCGCAGGGAAGCCTCTCCCGCCTTCGCAGCACGCGCTGCCGGACAATACGTGGGATCTCGGCTTGGAAAAGCCTCTCCTTGTAAACACGGCCCGACAGCTTCCCTGGGCTTCCGCGCTCCATCCCCATCCCCCGGCCCCGCTGGGAGATCGCAGCCGGCTCCAGCAGCGAGGGAGGAGATTTCTGTGTCTGACATCAGCTCCGACACCCACAACACAGGGATTTAACTGGGAGGCAGATCCAAACCTTCCTCTCCAGGGGTTTTTCCTCCTGGGTTTTGGGGTTTTATTGGAGAAATGAACTGTGGAGAATTTTGGAAGAATGAGTTGTTCAGTTTGCCTTAGGTCAGGTGAGGGTGATCAAATCCCCTTGGAATCCATGGCTCTGGGATTTTGCGTTCTCCCAGTGTTTTTGTGGGATTGGGATTGGATAACGCAGGAATGGGGTGCCCTAAAGGCTGGGCTTGCATCCCCTCTGCCAGGATGGGATTTGATTCCTTCTCTCTGCTTTGCTGGGAAGGGACATGAATCCTTTTTGCCCATTCCAGGAGTTCCCTCCTTTCCAAGGGAGGATTCCTTGGGATCTCTCAGCTACCTGTGGGCAGCCGTTGGGATTTTCTTCCCACATTCCATTTTGAGAATATCCCACTGCTCCTACTGGGGAAGGACATGGATTAATTGGATGGAGCTTGGGATGGGATGGGATGGATGGATGGGGTGGGATGGGATGGGAATGGGGGATGGGAATTGCGATGGATCGGGATTGGTGGGATGGGAATGGATGGGATGAGGAGGGATGGGATGCGGGATGGACATGGACGATGAGACTAGCGGCCTCAATGCCACACTCAGCTCAGGGGAAGAGCTGGGAGCCCTGGGAATGGAATCCCTCTGGCAAAAACATGGGAATAAAGCACTTCTACTCCTCTCTAAACGGATCTTTTTCCCACCTTCTCATTGGTTGTTCTCACGCACCACAAAACCACCACATACTTTCCACAGTTTTGTACTTCCTTCAACACGGGACGTCATTTAGAAATCCTGTGTTCGTTTTTCTCGTTATCACACGATTCGCCTTGGGTGTGGCTGACTGGAGAATGCCTCTCCAGGCCTTGTGTCCACGCTGTGGCCACAAGGCATGTGCCCAGGTTTCATTCACTTCTTCATAGTTTCCTCATCTGACTCTTTCCTTCTGCCTCACCTCCGCTTCTCTGCGATTGGACAAGGTACCTTACCGCCGCTGATCGATGGGATCTCACCTTCTTCCATCGTTTCTGGATTGAAGGGATATTTTACCAGCAAACAGGTGTTTTCAACCTATGATACACTTATTCAGTAGATCAATCGAAACCTCTGGAATAATCAGGACGTTTGGGCATGACGGATTAACAGGCGCCGATTATGTGTTATCCCGGGATGTTATTTTGAGGTTTCGGTGGTGGATGGTGCTGCTTTGAGCTGGAATTTTTTGGTATTCCCTGTGTCTAGAAGTTTGAACTTCCCGAAATGAACATTTCCCCCTGGGCAAAGAAGAAAATATTCCTAAATAAAAAGTGTTTCCTTGGCTGGGAAGGCTACAGGTGAAGCCTGCCATGAGATATCTGAGCGGGATGAGGCTCGACAAATCATCTCTAATAGCTTGTCCAAACAAATTATTCTATCAGATTATTCCACAGATAAGTCAGCGAATTATTCACTTTTGTTCGAAATAATTACACAACTTGTTCAGAATAAGTTTCCCTTTGTTACAGGAATTAATGCCTAATTAACGCACGAGTGGAGGATTCTATTATCAGTGAGAGGAAATGCAAAGAGCTTCGTCTCCATCAAGAGGAAAATGGGGAAGCTTTTATGATACCTCTTTCTCATCAGCCAGATTGGCAGTAGGACGTCTTTGTTCCTGGCCCTTTTATTGGAAGTCAAGGATTCCCCTGAAGAAGCCAAGGGAGATGTGTATGTTCTATGAAGGTTTAAATTCACGCAAGTGCTCTGTCTCCTACTCTGTCTGAGGAAGGAGAGTCCAAGCCCATCCGCAACAGCTCAGGTTTTGATCCTGATGATCTGAGAATTGCAAAGGATAAAAATAAAAAAAAAAAAAAATAGAGGAACCCGAAAAAAATAAAGTATTTCCCAAATAATATCCAGACAAAGGGGAGATGGGGAGAACATGTCTCAGGAGAGCTGAGGGAACATGCGCAGAGGCGGGACACGGAATCGGCTTGGAATGGACAGGAGCGGGATAGGGGGGAATTGGGAAGGAATTCCTAATAAGAAACAGAGCATCTGTGGCTCAGAACTAATAAACCTGGGAATAGCCAAAGCAAAAAAAGCTGGAAGTCCTGGGGATGAAACGAGAGTGAATGCCCTGCCCATAAGGCTCTGGAGAGATACATTAATAGGTCCCAATAATCTACCCATTAACCAGGATATCATTGAATACCCATAGAGATCCGTGAGCTAGAGGTAAGCAAAAAAAAGAATATATAATAAAAAAGATATTAAAAATAAGATAATAAAAGATAATTATATAAAGGAAGGTGGAAAAAGAACTGAGTGGCTGAGAAGTCTGTGGATGTCCTTTCAATACTGAAAAAAAAAAGAAAATGAAAAGTACATAAAATACAATATATATAGATAAAAAAAAGTTTTACAGGAATGTTTTACAGCCTCATGAAAAAAACATCTCTTCCCTGGCATTTTATTTATTTTTATTTATTGATATTTTAATATATTTTGCTCCTATTAGATGTGCTCTGAATCTTGTTCCATAGGTCGTGCCATTAAAAAACGTTCAGGCCCATTGATTTTCCTATGATTTTCTCTGGTCATCACAAATTTTCTCTCACTTGCTGGATTTTAACTCCCTCGTTAAAAAAAATTTATAAAAAGAATATATACAATAAGAAATAAGAGAAATAAAAAGGGGCTGCTTCCCGGGCTCAGCTTCTCTTGCCAGCCTGAGTGCTTTAATGGGTCAGCAAGCATTCGAAATGGGGAGGTTTTTATTTGAGTTCCAATCTCTTCAAAAGATGTGTTTTTATTACCTCCTACAAACACATTTCCTATTTGAAGATTTCAAATTATTTTCCTTCTCCCAAATAAAAAAAAAAAAAAAAAAAAAAGAAAGTAAATAATATTTAGAAAATCTAGAAGATAAAAAATAAAAAAAATGACTCATCTGGGTCAAACGAGCGCACATAACGGTGGGAGAGAATATCAGAGGGACTGGAGCGGTCTGTGCTGGTCCCGAGTCTCCAGCGCTCCTTACTGCGGTTTCACTGGTTTGTCTCCTGGTTCAGTCCCAAAAAAAAAAATAAAAGAAATAATAAGAATAAGAGAGAAGAAAGAAAAAAAAAGAAATAAAATTAATAAAAAAAAGAGAAATGTGGGAGGGATCGTAGGTATGGGGTTGAACTCCGGGAATTCCGAGTGTTTTCCCACGCTGAAAAAAAAAAAGAAAAAACCGCTGAGCCTGGCCGTGTGAAAAAAAAAAAACACAAAAAAAAAAAGAGAAGAAAAATAAAAAATGGCGCCACCGGAGCCACACTCCCGGAATATCTGTGGTTTAATCTCCACTGGGGATCCGTTATCCGACCACTGGAATAATAAAAAAAAAAAAAAAAAAAAAAAAAAAAAAAAAAAAACGTACGTGTTTCCAGAATACCTTTAACACGACCGCTAAATAGGAAATCTAGTGTTACTCCACGGAATCCGTTATCTCTGCTGGGCAATTCTGTTAACATGCGAATCCTGTATCAAAAAAAAAATACAAAAAAAAAATGACAATAAGAATTCTGTGTCTGCTGAAAATAAGAGGAATTACCATCATACCCACCAAGAGAATAAACCAATAGATATCCCACAATAGGAGAAAAAAATATTTTATCCATGGGCTCCTGTTATCTACTGGATCTTTATCCTGCTAAGAATTCATGTTGTCAAGAAAACTAAGAGAAAAAAGGTCTATCACTGGCTGGTGCAATTCTGTTTATCGTTGTGGGAACCTCGGTTGTCCCGGCTAGGAAATGTGTTTTCCACCTCAGGGGATTCTGTTATGACTGCCTGGATACTGTATGCTGCTGGGAAGAGAATGTTGCTTCGCTTGACACACATTCCATTAACTACTTGGAAAACCGAGTGTTCCACACATCCTCCCTGCTGGACACTGTTCCATACACCAAAAAAAAAGAATAAAAATAGATATCACATAGAGAAAAACGTGTCCATGCCACTGATGTGTCATCCTACCTAGAACCCCAACTGTCCCCACTAGGGAAAAACCCAAGCTCCCCTCCTGCGGAAGAATATGTCCCACATGGTAATCCACATTGGAACATCCAGTGTCCATGCCCATCTTGGAAACCCCATGTCTTCCCTCTTGGAACCCATGTCAAATAAAAAAAACAATTGGAACCATGTCATAGCATACCCACTTGGACCCATGTTTATCCCTCTTGGAACGCCCATTCGTCTCTCTTGCAACACATGTCATACAGTAGGAACCGCATGATCTCTTGGAACCTCATTCCATCCCTTGACCCCATGTTCATGGCCCACTGGAAATGTGCTCCACCTAGAAATCCAGTATGTTACCCATTGGGAAATCCCTTCCCACCGCACTAGAAAAATGTCCAAAAATATATAAAAAAATAACATAATATAAGAGAACTCGATGTCCATCCTATTGGATACCCATTCCATACGAAAAAAAATCAGTCTCTTGGACCCATGCTTCCCCAAAAATATAAAAAATATAAAAAAATGTCCATACCTCTTGGAACCCCATTCCCCCACTTGGACACTGAAGTCACCTGCTTTGCACCTAATGGTGCTCTGGAAGTTCTCTTGGCTTTACGCAGCATTTCTTTTGGAAGGCCCCAAAATAGAGGGTGAAAAGTCAAAAGTATGGAGGACTCTACCTCATTTTCTATGCTTTAATCTTCTGTTTTCAAGCCATTGGCAAGAGGGGGAATAGGGGATCTTGGGTTTTTGGGTTGACGCACTGGCAAGCATTCTCATGGTGTGGATGGGCTGAGAATCGACCCCCAAAACCAGGAATTCTGTGATATTTTCAGTGAGTCAAGCCAATGTGTTGTCAGATTAGGACATGGACTTCAGGAGCAGGCTTTCCCCTAAACAGTTTTAAATAAAAATGCTTCTATTTATTTATAGCAAAGTATTAAAAAATTAATAATCTGGTTGATTTCTGGGACGTTTTTGGGGAATTTTGGAGGCATATTTTGAGGAGTTTAATTGTTGATATTATATGCGATATTTTCTGTGCAAATCGGGGTATTCTGGGCTATTATTGGGGATATTCTGGATGTTTTTAGGGAATTTTATGTGGATATTCTGGGGGTATTTGCGATATTTCGTGGATATTTTGTGATGTTATCTGGGATATTCCTACTGGGAGTCTCTTGGGGATAGTTTCTAAGAATATTAGCGGGTTGTTTTGTTGATTTTAATGTGGATATTTCGTGGTATTTAGTGGATGTTTTCTGTGGATAATTCTGTGGACATTTTCTGGGGGTGTGTTTATGGATATTATGTGGATATTCTGAGAAATGTTTGTGATTTATAATTTATGTGGATTTTTTGGGATATTCTCAGGATGTTTCTGGGGCTATTTCTGTGGCTATTTGGGCTATTTATTGGGGATGATTTCTGTGGATATTCATGGGGTATTCCTGGGTTCTGGGGGATGTTTTCTGGGATATTTCTGTGATTAAATTTATGTGATATTTTCTGGGGTGTTTTGTGGATATTTCTGAGGATATTCTGGGGAAGTGTTGATGTTGATTTTCTGTGAATATTGTAGATATTTCTGGGGCTATTTCTAGGTAGATATTCCTGTGGATACTTCCTGGGGATATTTCTTCTGGGGTTATTTACTGGAGTTCTTTATCCATAAATATGTGGATATTATCCATAATATTGGATATTTCTGGGGATGTTTAAAAGAGATTTATGTGCTATTTTGAAGATATTTAAGTGGTGTTTATGTGATATTCTTGAATATTTTTGTCGATGTTTTTGGGCTATTTTTGGGGATATTCTGATATATCTGGTTAACTATCTGTGGAATATTAAGAGATATTTCTGTGGGGTATTTAAGTGGATATTCTGTGGGATATTCCTGAGGAATTTCTGTGATTCAATACTCTTGCAGCTGTGGTTTTCCTCAATCCTCTGCGGCTCGGATATGTCGAGCGATAAAGAAAAAAGCTTCCTGATTCCTTCCTTTTCCCAGCAGGTGTTTCGAAATACGGAGTGTACACTACATGTTTAACCTCAGGAGGGAAGGGGCGGCCTCTCCTACCACGAGTGAAGGGGCACGCGGCAAAAGGCCGGAGATATAGCTGGACTCGCAGGACAGTACCTGCCCATTCATGGGGAGAGACAGGATGGGAGCTGCTCGACGCCGGACAGTTCCTTGGGGAAATCCTGTCTGGCCAGTCCCATCCCATGGATTCTGAAAAAAAAAAAAAAGAATATAAAAAACAAGATAAAAGATAAAAAATAATAATAATATATAAAATCCATCATGGACATCCATCCATCCATGGATACGAAAATCCATACCATGGTCATACATCCATCCCAATGGATCCATCTCCATGCATCCAATCCAATTCCATGGATCCATCCCATCCCATCCATGAATATCCCATCCCCATCCATCCCATCATCCCATCCATCCATCCATCCATCCCATCCCTCTCATCATCCAGTCAATGGATACCATCCACATCCATCCCAGGTCCGATAACCATCAAAAATAAAATAGAGAATATAAAAACCACATCCATCACCATCCCATCAGCATCCATGGTCACCATAGGGTCATCCATCCAATCCAAAAATCCATCTCATCCCATCCCATCTCCATCCATTCATCTTAAAAAAAAAAAGATAGAAATTAGGTTAAGATCAGTGATGGGCTATTAAATATTAAGAGATGTGTGGAACTTGGGATGCATTTTGAGAGCGCGGGGCTTGGGTGTTTTGGCAAAGGTTTGGGATAGCCAGGCGGGAATGTCACTGAGAATGTTCTATGGAATGTTGACTGGATTCAATCGGATAAGTCGCTTTTGGGAAGGGACAACTTTGGGGCTAGAAGAAGACTTCATGGTTCAGGACTCGTCCCCCTGGAAGGGACTTTTGGGATGCTGGATTCAGGTGGGCTCCAGCTGCTCCTGGTTTCCCTCTTGAATTTGGAGTTGTTCTGATATTCTCGGGGCAATAGAAAAGAAAACAAAAAAACGAGAGATTCCAGAGGGTGGAATTCCATCCTGGGATTCCCTACAGGTGTTGCTACCCTGAGCTCTTGCAGCGCTCCTACTCGGGGTTCCACTGGTTGTTCCTGGTTTACAGTAAAAAAAAATCGCATTAAAAAGAGAATTAGAGAAAGGGTAAATAGATGTGGGCTGTCGAGTAAGAGGATAGAAGAGAAAAAAAAGGAAAATAAAGATTGCGGCGTTTGAATAGAAGAATTCCGAGTGTTTTCCCGCTTGGAGGAGGGCTGTTGCCTAGCTGAGCGTGGCCCTGAGTAGTCCCCACCAGCACGTGGTGACTCTGCGCATCAGGAGCCAATCCCTGGGATTTTCGTTGGTTATGCACTGGAATCTTGACTGTTATGCCACTGGGAATATCTGTGTTATGCATGGGATTCTGTTAGTCCTGCGGGAAATGTTACACTCCTGGGAAATCTGGGTTTCACTGGGATTTGCTGGTAAATATGGATTATCCACTGGAATTCTGTTATCATTGGAATTCTGTATTATATGTTGGAATTTCTGTGTTACGTGGCGGAAACTCTGTTCCATGCCGATCTGCTCATGCTCTGAGGCGTCTTACGGGGCTTTACTGGATTGTTCTAGTTTTCCAAACACCATGATTTCCGAGGGTCTTTATTAATGGATTAAGCACAGTGTGTGGTGGTGGGAAGGTTGGGCATTTGGGAGGATGTGAATCATGTCCGGCGATAGCTGGTGGCTGAGCTTCTCCAAGGACTGGAACCTTTGGGCTGACAAGGAAGTGTGGGCTGGGGTGTCATAATACGATGGATGGAATGGCAGCTCTGGGAGTGATATGGGGTTATGCGGACTCAACTGGGACCAGATGGGGCAAGGAGGGGGGGCAGGGTGGGTACTGGTCAACCGCAGGGATGCAGCCACTTTCCTGAAATCAGGGAATTCTGGAATCCACAAACGGAAAATGCGGGAACTGTTTTGTAGAGCAGAGCCTTGCAGGCATGCTCAGGAATGGCATAATGGGATGTATAGGGATTAGGTAAGAGGGAAGGGAAATAGCGAGAGGAGAAATTCATGCGGCGCAGCTAGAGTGGAGTGGCTAAGTGCTTCCATGGCACAACCCGAGACCCCGATCAGCTCCGTTGATGGGGAATGGCTCGTTGGTTCCAAGTTGTGTTTTCTTTCTGTTGGCTTGTTTGAACTGATCAAGATTCGATTCGGACTGATCGTCTGCTCCTGTTAACCTGCTCTGCTGCTGCTGGAGGAGATCTTGCTCCAGGGTCAGCTCCTGTACCTGTCTGGCAGGCAGGGGGAAGTTGATATATCCTGGAAATTGCGTTGGGCCGTTTAAAGGTGGAACAGGCTCGTGTGGGTGGGAACTTGAGAGCACTTCTCCTCAGA
>VKON01000183.1:20582-32562 GCA_009741485.1 Malurus cyaneus samueli | reverse complement strand
TTGGGGTGGAGATGGGCTGGGATGGGATGGGATGGATGGGATGGGATGGGATGGGATGGGATGGGATGGGTAGGATGGGATGGGATGGATGGGATGGGATGGGATGGACATCAACCGGCCTCAATGCCACCCTCAGCTCAGGGGAAGAGCTGGGAGCCCTGGGAATGGATCCCTCTGGCAAAAACATGGGAATAAAGCCTTCTCTCCTCCTAAACAGGATCTTTTTCCCACCTTCTCATGGTTGTTCTCACCCAAAACCATCCCAGTTTTCCAGTTTTGTCTTCCCTTTCCCAGGACTCATTTAGAAATTCCCTGTGTTTCCGTTTTTCTCGTTATCCATGATTCCCTTGGGTGTGGCTGACTGGGAAATGCCTCCGGCCTTTGTGTCCCACAGCTGTGGCAAAGGAGTGCCCAGGGTTCCAGTTCCCTTTTTTTCCATAGTTTTCCCTCCATCTGACCCTTCCTCCTCTCACCTGCGTCTCCATCTGCATTTGGAAAGTCCTTCCCCGGCTTCCGATGGATTCCTTTTCCCATCGTTTTTCTGGATTGAAGGGATAATTTACCAGCAGAAAGGTGTTTTCCTATGGATCCTTTTCCATGACTCCAATCAAGCCTCTGGAATATCAGGGTTGGGTGACGGATTCACAGGCGCAGGATTTTTATCCAGGATGTTTTGAGGTTTTGGTGGTGTGGTGTCTGCTTTGAGCCTGGAATTTGTTTGGGGTTCCCCTGGTCTGAGTTTGAATTCCCCCAGGCTCCATCCCAATAATCCATGTCCCTTCCCCAGTAGGAGGCAGTGGGATATTTCTCAAAATGGAATGATGGGAAGAAAATCCCAACGGCTGCCCACAGGTAGCTGAGAGATCCCAAGGGAATCCCTTCCCTTGGAAAGGAGGGAACTCCTGGGAATGGGCAAAAAGGATTTCATGTCCCTTCCCAGCAAAGGGCAGAGAGAAGGAATCAAATCCCAATCCTGGCAGAGGGGGATGCAAGCCCAGCCTTTAGGGCACCCCATTCCTGCGTTATCCAAATCCCAATCCCACAAAAACACTGGGAGAACGCAAAAATCCCAGAGCCATGGATTCCAAGGGGATTTGGATCACCCTCACCTGACACTAAGGCAAACATGAACAACTCATTTCTTCCAAAATCTCTACCACAGTTCATTTCTTCCAATAAAACCCCAAAACCCAGGAGGAAAAACCCCTGGAGAGGAAGGTTTGGCATCTGCTCCCCAGTTAAATCCCTGTTTGTTTGTGGTGTCGGAGCTGATGTCAGACACAGAAAATCTCCTCCCTCGCTGCTGGAGCCGGCTGCGATCTCCCAGCGGGGCCGGGGATGGGGATGGAGCCGCGGAAGCCACGCCAGGGAAGCTGTCAGGGCCGTGTTTACAAGGAGAGGCTTTTCCAAGCCGAGATTCCCACTGGGATTTGTCCGGCAGCGCTGCTGGCGAAGGCGGGAGAGGCTTCCCTGCGGCGGCTCCGAGTCTGTCAGAGCCTTTCCGCTGCTGCTGCCTCCCGATCCCGACTCATCCCGGTCCCAGCCACACCTCAGGGAGGCTTGGCCCCGTTCCTGGAATTCATGGGGTTTTTCTCCCAGACTCCGGTAATCTGGCACTGCCACAGCTGCTGCAAACATTCCCAACAACATTCCTGACAATATCCAACATTCCCAACGCATCCAACATTCCCAACACATCCAACACTCCCAACGAATACAACACTCCCAATGTATACAACGTTCCCAAAACACACAACATTCCCAATACATCCAACACTCCCAATGCATCCAACATTCCCAAAACATCCAACGGCTCCAAAAACACACAACACTCCTGATGTATACAATGTTCCCAAAACACACAACATTCCCAACACATCCAACACTCCCAACGAATCCAACATTCCCAAAACATCCAATGGCCCCAAAACCACACAACAGTCCCAATGTATACAACATTCCCAAAACACACAACATTCCCGACACATCCAATGCTCCCAAAACACACAACATTCCCAAAACATCCAACGGCCCCAAAAACACACAACACTCCCAATGTATACAACGTTCCCAAAACACACAACATTCCCAACACATCCAACACTCCCAACGAATCAACATTCCCAAACATCCAATGGCCCAAAACACACAGCAGTCCCAATGTATACAACGTCCCAAACACATAACATTCCCAAACATCCACGCGTTCCGAATCCAGTCCTCCCCTTCCAACACAGCTTTTGCCACTGGACCTGCCCATTTTTATGGGATGGCATCAAACATTCCCAGTGGCTCTCAATTCCCAACCTTTTATCCCACCCTTCAACTCTGGTGAATCTCAGAGCAGCACCCGGGTTCATGTTTAATTCCCAAGGGATATTCCCATTTTCTCCTGGTTGGTGCCTCCCTGGAATGGACCATTTCTTCCAGGATTTGTGGGAATGGGGAGGACACCTCAGAGCTGCCATAAATCCATAAAAATCCCCCTCCACCTCCAATTCTGCCCCAAAATTCCAACATCAGCAAACAGATCAACTCTGACAGGGAAACTCTGAATATTTGGGAATTCTGTTGGTCATAAACCATAGGAAGTGTTGCCCTCTCCCTGATTCCATCAATCCCTAATTCCTCCCACACACAGCAGGGCAGGAGCAGGAATTTCTGGGTTGTGGGGATGAATAGCTGGATATTCCCATTTCCCATGGGAACACAAATTCCTCCAGGAGCTCCAATTCCCAGAAATTACTGAGGTTGGAAAAACCCTCCTGGAAAAGGTCATCGAGTCCAACCCGTGACCAGGAGACACCATCAGGAATCACCGCAGGACACATCCTCTGCTTTTCCTAAATTTGGGATGGGTTTGGAGGGAAAGAGTGGGCATTTCTTAACGGAAAGTTTCCCATCTTAGAAAAATCCATAAAAATCAAGATAAAAAAAAATCCATAAAAATCTATTAAAATCTTAAAATTTAAAATTAGATTGTTAAAAAACAATTGAAAAAATCAATTTTAAACCAATTTTAAAATCATTAAAATCAATTTAAAATCCATAAGAATCCATTAAAATCACTTTAAAATCTATAAGAATCAGTTAAAAATTTTTTAAATCTATAAAACCCATTAAAAATCAATTTCAAAAAAAATCCATAAAAACCCATTAAAAGTCTCTTTCAAAATCCATTAAAAACAAGTGAAAAATCCATGAAAATCCATTAAAAATCAATTTAAAAATCCGAAAGAATCCATTAAGAATCAACTTTAAAATCCATAAAAATAAATTTAAAAATCAATGAAAAAGCCAATAAAAAAACAAGAATCCAGAAAAACACCATTAAAATTAAATCAAAACTTCATTAAAAATCCATTAAAATCAAAGGAAAAATCCATGAAAATCCATTTAAAATCAATTATAAAATCAATAAAAAGCCATTTAAAATCAATTTTAAAATCCGTAAGAATCCATGAAAAATCAATTAAAATATCAATAAAAATACATTAAAATCCAATTTTAAAATCCATTAGCAAGCCAGAAAAATCAATTGAAAAATTCATGAAGATCCACAAAAATCCATTAAAAATCACTCAAAAATCAATAAAATCCATAAAAAAACATTAAAATCAACTTAAACATCTGTAAGAATCCATTAAATACCAATTTTCAAATCCATAAGAATCCATTAAAAATCAATTTTCAAATCCATTTAAAAAACATTAAAAATCAATTAAAAAACAATAAAAATCCATAAAAATCCATTAAAATCAATTTAAAAATCCATAAGAATCCATTGAAAACCAATTTTAAAGTCCATAAAAATCTATTAAATATCAATTAAAAATCAATAAAAATCCATTAAAAATCCATTTAAAAATCTGTTAAAAATCAACTAAAAAGTCCGCTTTAAATCAATATAAAAATCCATTAAAAATCAATATAAAAATCCATTAAAAATCAATTGAAAAATCCATTACTAATCTATAAAAATCAGTTGAAAAATCACCGAAAATCCATGAAAATCTATACAATTCCAGACCCCAGCACAAATGGGAAGTGCCCTGGGATGCGCAGAGGTGACAGGAGGTCCCTGGGCTATCCCCACCTGGGACACAGGAGGCCACCTGAGGCCACCATGACCTGGAATTTTCCCTCGGGATCAGCAGATGGAGCGGGAATTGGGGAAAAGGGAGGGTGAGGGGGCTCCATCCCAGTCCTGGAGCCTTGGGAAGGGCACCAGGAATGGCTCCCGGGCTGCGATTCATTTGGATGCTAATTACAATCTGTCCACCCCCACTGATCCCGGTAATTAATCCCTGTCTGTTTCCCTCTGCTGCCACTGACAATTCCAACATCCCAAAATTCCTGCCCAGAGTCCCAGAGCAGCCCATGGATCCCCTCAGTTCCCATCTCCCAGGAGAGGCTCCCGCAGGTGCCGTGGAGGAAAAGTGGGGATAAAACACCTGGAGTTGGAATGTCTGGGTCAATTCCAAACCCAACACCGCGGGAATTGTCCAGAGAACAGGAATTGAGCATCCCCCACATGTCTAAAACCCATCCAGCAGCATCCCAGATCCCAAGGGATAGGGAAGCGCTCAGGAGCTGGGCTCTCCTGGCCATCCAGGCTCCTCGTCCACACATTCCAGCTCCTCCAGAATTCCTGGACACCGGGATCATGTGGGAAGCTCCCAAAGTTCACTCCCTGCTATAAAACCATTCCCAGGCTGGAGTTTTGAGGCCGTTCCTGAAATTCCCAGCCTTTCCACAGGAGCAGGAGGAGGTGTCAGCCCCATGGGAAGCACAATATCCCAAATATTCCCAGTGGGATAACTCCAGCTCCTGCCTCTTGTGGAGGAAAAGCAGCTCCTGGTGCTCAGGAAGGGAGAGAAGCACTAAAAATCCACTGGAAAAAAAAAAGAGGCTTTTTCACTGGGAAGAGCTACTAGAAACATGGATTGGAAAGAGCCACATCCACTGGAAATATCCATTGGAAATATCCACTGGAAATACGGACTGAAAACAGCCACAACCACTGGAAATACCCACCAAAAATTCACTGGGAAGAGCCACTGGAAACATGGATTGGAAAGAGCCACATCCACTGGAAAGAACCACATCCACTGGAAATATTCACTGGAAACATTGGACCAACCACTGGAAATATCTACTAAAAACACCACTGGAAACAGCCACATCCCCTAAAAATATCCACTAAAAATCCACTGTAAACATCCACCAAAAACAGCCACTGGAAACAGCCACATTCACTGGAAATACCCACTAAAAATCCACTGCAAACATCCACTAAAAACAGCCACATCCACTGGAATCATCCACTGGAACAATCCTTTCCCTGCAGCCAGCAAGGCCCAAACCCCGGCAAGTTCTCCCTGCTCCCATCCCTCATGCCACAGCTCCTGCCTGCAGGGAAATATTTGGAAATCAGGGAAAGCCCAGCCTGACCCCAGCCAGCCCAGGGCCACATGGTCAGCCACGGTTCCAGGTCCTTCCCAAGGGATTTGTTGGAATTACCCAGCCAGAACTTTGGGATCCTCCTGCCAAGCTCTTCAATTCCCTCTGCAGCCTGTTGGCAAAGGTGCTCCCATCACAGAAAAGATACTTCCATAACATAAAAGATATTGCCATAATTTAAAATATATTCCCATAGTATAAAAGATATTCCCATAATTTAAAAGATATTCCCATTTAAAAAAAGGTATTCCCATTTGATAAAAGATATTCCTGTAATATAAAAGATATTCCCATAATAAAAGGACCCTTCCAAGCACTTTAGTGGGAGACACTCAAGCACAGGGAATTCTTCTGGACTTTCCTGGGATGGCTCCAGCGTTTAGAAGGAACATTGGAGAGGTTGCAAAAAACCCAAGAATCTGGAATGGTTTGGGTTGGGGGGAGCTGAAAACTCATCCCATTCACCGTCCCGCGATCGGCAGCGCTCCAGGCCCCGTCCAGCCAGCAGAAAGTTTCCTGGATGGAAGTCGGAGGGATGGGGCTCCTCCGTGCCCAGGAGGCCAGCAGGTTGATTTGGACAGGTTGTAGGGAGTTCTTCAGACTCATCCAGCTGGTTCAGCTGCTGCCTGTCCTGTGGTGGAAAGGTGTTGAACGGGCAGGGAAGTCCTGGTCTGCGGGAATTCCCAGCAGGGATCCATGATCTCCCGACGATCATGGAGTCACATGCCTGCTGGAGGCCATCCCGGGGTCACGTCTCCAGGCTGGTTCTCCCAGGAGGTGAGAGACGGGACGAGGTTCTGGTCCTGTGCTGCATGCAAGGGGGTTGAGAGGGGATGCGTCGCTGCCCAGGAAGGACAGGGCTCGTGGGTGGGGAATTCTGTGGGAACAGCTCAGCTGTGGAACTCCTCGGCTGGAGAGCCTGGGACTTTCCTGGGGATGCCTGAGCAGCCAGACGGGTGGGAGAAGGAACACTGGAAATGCCGAAGGGAGTGGAGGGACAGGCCACAGGAATGGGCTCAGCCACTGGCGAGAGGGCAGGGATGGAGTGGGGAGATGGGGAAGGAATTCCTGTCTGGGAGCCTCCAGCCTCGGAGGTTAATGAAAACCTCTTTCCTTTGAAGATTCCCTGTCCCCAAGGTTTTATCTGAGATTACAGGTCAATCCCTGGAGCTGATGCTGGTGTGTCGTGAGGGTGGGGTGCCATTGTCCCCGTCCTTCGCCTCCGCTGCTCCTCCATTCCCTTCCATCATTCTGTTCTTCACATTCGCGTGTCCTTCAATGACTCAGATTCCTGGACATTCCCCATGATCCCAGGAGCTCCCCAGCATTGAGGGCTCCCTGATCCTGCTCTCTCTGATCCAGCTCATCCCCGGGAAAGCAGATTTGAGGTTGAGGACCTGCAGGTGTAAGAAGCCTTTTCCTAATCCTTAGATAAATCCAGGGAATCTGCATTAAAAAAATCCTTTTTTTTATGGCCAAGCTCAGTTCCCTCCACCTCCCCCCAGCCTGGAGATTCTCCGTGGCTCTTCCCCACATCAAAACCATCTTTTATATCCAAAATAAGGATTAGAAGGGAGAAAAAAAGGGAAAATCCCCCTGGAGAAGGATTCCAGGTGTTTTATACATGCACGGAGCAGTGGGGGTTAATCAGCCAGCACAATTAATCCTAATTAATGCTGCCAGGTCCTGCAGATGCTGCAAGGACACAGAATTCCCTCCCTGCTGCACTCGGGATAAACTGGAATAACATCACGGGATAAACTGGAATAACCCCATGGAATAAACTGGAATAACCCCCTGGATAAAAATTGGAATAACCTCATGGAATAAACTGGAATAACCCCATGGGATAAACTGGAATAACCCAATGGGATAAACTGCAATAACCTTGTGGGATAAACTGGAATAACATCACGGGAATAACCTCAAAGGATAAACTGGAGTAACCTCATGGGATAAACTGGAATTAAGTCATGGGATAAACTGGAATAACCCAATAGGATAAACAGGAATAACCTCATGGGATAAACTGGAATAACATCATGAGATAAATGGGAATAACCTCATGTGAGGAGCTGCATTGACTCCAGAACTCCCGAATCCTGGGATCACCCAGCTCCTGAATCCCTGGATCACTCAGTTCCCGAATCCTGGGATCATCCAGCTCCCAAATCCAGGATCACTCAGCTCCATCTCATTCCCATCTGCCGCTGGACAAAAGCTCTAATCCCAAATCCCTTCTCAATGGATGCTAAAAATAGCCCAGCCCTTGGCCCTGCCCCAGCTGCTCCCACACACCAGGGATGTATGGGATCCAGGAGGATGTATGGGATCCAGGAGAATGTTTGGGATGCAGGAGGATGTTTGGGATGCAGGGGGATGTAGGGGATCCAGGAGGATGTATGGGATGCAGGAGGATGTTTGTTTGGGATGCAGGAGGATGTTTGGGATCCAGGAGGATGTATGGGATCCAGGAGGATGTATGGGATCCAGGAGGATGTTTGGGATGCAGGGGGATGTTTGGGATGCAGGGGGACGATTTTTGATCCAGAGTCTAGTTGGGATGGCAGGAGATGGAGGATCAGGAGGCAGTTTGGGATGCAGGAGGAATGTTTGGAGCAGGGGAGATTGTGGAGCAGGAGGATGTAAGTCCAGTAGGAGGTTGGATGCAGGTGGATGTTTTGGGATCCAGGGAGGAATCTGGGCGATGCAGAGGATTACTGGGACCGGAGATTTTGGATGCAGGAGGATGTTTGGGAGCAGGAGGATGTTTCAGAGGATCCAGGAGGATGTATGGGATGACAGGAGGATGTTCGTGGCGGCAGGAGGATGGTTTGTTGGATGCAGGGATGTTGGGATCAGGGATTGGCCAGGAGGTAGCAGGGATATTTGGATGCAGGAGGATGTAGGGATCCAGAGAATTGGATCGGGTCTTGGGATGCAGGAGGATGTTTGGGATCTCAGGAGGATGTTTGGGAAGATGCAGGGGTGTTTTGGGATGCAGAGCATGTTCTTGGATCCAGGAGATGTTCGGGATGCAGGGGGGGGAGCAGAGCGTAGGAGTTTGGGATGCAGGGGGAGTTTGGCGGATGCCGAGGATGGGCCAAGGATGTTTGGGGATGCAGGGATGATGGACGTGATTTGGATCAGGAGGTTGGGATGCAGGGGATGATATTGGGATGCAGGGGATGTTGGGATGACAGGGGATGTTCCAGGAGGATTGGGCAGGGGAGGTTTGGGATGCAGGATGTGTGATGTATTGGATCCAGGAGATGTATGGGATGCAGGAGATGTTGGATGACAGGGGAGTGGGGATGAGGTGTGGAGATTTGGATGCAGGAATGTTGGGAATGCAGAGGATGTTGGGATCCAGGAGGATTTGGAGAGGAGTTGTGCAGGGATGGGGATCAGGGGGATGTTGGGAGCAGGAGGAGTTGGGATCCAGAAGGCATGCTGTGGGAGCGGAGGATGTTTGGGATGCAGGGGATGTTTGGGATCCAGGAGTATGGATGCAGGAGGATGTTTGTGGATGCAGGGGATGTTGACCAGGAGGTGTTGGGACGAGGAGGATGGGGATGCAGGAGGAGTTGGGATGCAGGGGATGTTGGATGCAGGAGGATGTTGTCCAGGAGGATGTTTGGATGCGGGGGTGTGGGATGCAGGGGGATGTTTGGATGCAGGGGGATGTTTGGGATCCAGGAGGATGTAGTTGGGATGCAGGGAGTTTGAGCAGGAGGTTGTCAGGAGTATGTTGTGCAGGGATGTTGGGATGCAGGGGGATGTTGGGATGCGCGTAAGATGTGGATGCAGGGGAGGTTGGTCAGGAGATGTTTGGATGCAGGGGATGTTGATGCGGATTTGGGGATGCAGGGGGATGTTCATGATGCTGTGCATTCCCTGCATCCCAACCCGGAGCAGAATCTGGGGAAGGTGTGTAGGGAATAAATCCATCCCTGCCCTCTCTCAAGGAAAAGGAGAGGGTGGGAAAGGTGGATGGGACCAAAGGATTGGTGAGTGCTCCGAGGTCCTGTGCAGGGTGGGGAATGGTAACAGGATCGTGGCTCAGGAGAGGGATGGATGATGCCACAGAAACAACAGGAAAGGCTCCCACATCCCAAAAGCCACAACTGGACTGGGAGTAGCTGGAAAATGCAAAGTGCCAGGATCCCAACACTCCCTGGAATGGGGGAGTTAAGGACACTGCGGGATGAGCTCAGCACAGGTACAGAATCCCCCATCCAACTGTTAACCCCATTCCAGTGTGAACAGCCAGGATTTTCTGGAAAATTCCTACTTTTTATCCCAAAAACCTCCCCAAATGCGCATTTTCCCCTGGCCCAGAGTGGCTTTAGGAGCAGCTCCTTCATTTTTCCCTGAGCCCGGCACAGACCTGGATACTCGGTGCTCAGCCGGAAAAAAAAATAATAAAAAAAAAAAACAAAAAGAGAGTTGAGTGTGAGGTGCGTACTGAGACCTCGCATGAGCGTTAACCTGGGAATGACCCTTCCCCGGCAGAGCTGCCATGGCCACGCTCAGCCTGGAATGTTCTGGAGAAAGCTCTGACTCCAGAGAGCCCTTCATGGGCTCCAGGGGCTCCGGGGATGCTGACAGCGCTTCCCACCCCCGGCGGGAACGGGAACGGGAACGGTGGAATCACAGAAAAGGAATGGAAGTGGCTGTGGGTGGGAGAATCCGGGATGGAAATTGAACTGGAAATGGGATTGGAATTCTTCCTCCTGCAGCCCCCACAGCAGGTCAGGCTCTGATGGGCTTTGGGGTCCCTCCCAAACCTTTCCAGATTCCCTCTTTTCCAGCAGGAAGCATCCCAGCATTCCCTGGGCACCGGACCTTGGGTCCCATTCCCACATCAGGGTGACCCTGATTCCCATTCCCACTTTGGGATCACCTTGGGTCCCATTCCCACTTTGGGGTCACCTTGGGTCCCATTCCCACCTTGGGGTGACCTTCTCCCCATTCCTTTTTCCTCCTGCTCTTCCCTCTCCCTCCATGCTGGGCTCAGCTCCTGAACCTCCACCTTCCCTTCCACAACTGGGAAATGCCCCAAAATCCGAGTCCTGATGGATTCAGAGCAGGGAATGTTCCATCCCGGGGTGAGAGGTGGTTTTTACTGGGGTTTAATAGGATTAGCACTGCAGGTTTGGGCCAGCTGTTCCCACTGCAGACAGGCAGGAGACTGTTCCAGCATCCCCCCACCACTGCCATCCCCTAACGAACCTGTCTGCAATTAGCAGTGCTTGGAACGGGCCTGGAGCAGCCCAGAGCCTCGATTTTAATGGGAATTGGGTGGGAAAAGGGCTGGAATATGGGTGGGTTTGGGATTGACGGGCAGGAAGCTGTGCTTGTCTTCCCAGAGGTGTTTTGGGGATGGTGTGGCTGAGTTTGGGATTATAATGCACAGATATCCTCTGGGGATTTATGGGAATATCCTTTGGGGATTTCTGGGGACATCCTTGAGGGATTTATGGGAATATCCTTGGGGGATTTATGGGGGCATTCTTTGAGGTTTTATGGGAGTATCCTTTGGGGATTTATGGGGACATCCTTTGGGGTTTATGGGAATATCCTTTGGGGTTTATGGGTATATTCTTGGGGGGTTTATGGGAATATCCTTCAGGGATTTGTGGGGACATCCTTTGGGGATTTATGGGGACATCATCTGGGATTTAAAAAAATTTTTTTGAACATTTCTGGCCTGGAATTTTCCCTCCCCTCCTCATAGAAAGGGGGTAAATTCACCAAAGATCCTAAACCTGCAAAGTCTTTCTCCACCCCACACTTGGCGTGGATGGCACGACAGATCCGAGGGAAATGGGGTGTGCAGGGAATTCCTGCAGGGCTGGCAGAGATGGGGGTGTTTTCTGGGAAAACAGGAAGGATTTTTGAGAAAACAGGAAGGATTCTGCTCCGTGGGGCTTGTCCTGGTGGTTGGCTCAGAGCCTGGATTTGTCCCACATCATCGGGTGGAAATAAATCTGGGATGGGTTTGAAACCCCTGGAATGCAGAAGTGGCAAAGGCCTGACCCGAAATCTTCAAAGTTGTGCTGCTCTTCAAACTTGGAGCAGCTTTGCAGTGCATTTTGATTATTTTTATTTATATTTTGGAGGCATTAGGCAGGGAAGATTCCTGAGCGTTTCCCTGCGGTTTTCCCCGGAGCCATTCCAGAGCCGTGGTTTTCCCTGCCCTGGTTTTTAGGGCTGGATCAGGAAAGTTGAGCTGAAGGTCAGGACTGGGATGGGGATTTCAGGGGATTTGTGTCTGTGGGGTTTGGCTGTGGAAGGGCTGGAGCAGATCTGGGAGCTGCTCCTGCTCCTCCCAGCCCTTCCCGTGGGATTTGCTCTCCTGAGGCCAAAGGAAAGGAAAGAAGAAGGAAGAATAGGAAGGAAGGAAAGAAAGGAAAGGATAAAGGAAAAAGGAAAGGAAAGGAAAGGAAAGGAAGGAAAGGAAAGGAAAGAAGGAAAGGAAAGAAGGAAAGAGAGGAGAAAAGAGAGGAGAAAC
>VKON01000183.1:0-17965 GCA_009741485.1 Malurus cyaneus samueli | reverse complement strand
GCCATAGCAGGATCGGAACAATTTCATGGAATGGAATTGCTCAGGTTGGAAAAGCCCTCTGAGACGACGGAATCCAAACATTCCAGCGCTGCTGAGGCCACCCCGACCATGTCCCCAAGTGCCACTCACGTGGATTAAATCATCTGGATGGGACTCCAGGGCTGGATGGCGCTTCCAGGGAAGGGATTTTTTTTAACATCCACCCTAAACCCTGGCCCAGCTTGAGTCTGTTCCCTCTCCTCCCATCCCTGTTCCTATCCTGATCCCAACCCCCCGGCTGTCCCCTCCTGTCAGGGAGTGTGCAGAGCCACAAGGTCCCCCTGAGCCCCTTTTCCCAGGCTGAGCCCTTTCCCAGCTCCTCAGATCTTCCATTCCTTCCAAGCTCTGTTCCCTGTCCTGGATCTGCTCCAGCCCCTCCAGGTCTTGTTTCCCCCCCAAGGTGACCCCACAATTCCAGCTGGACCAGATTTTCCCTGGATTTCATTCTCTCCCCCAGGCTCTGGGATACCCCAGCACCGGAAGTTTAAAGGCAGCACCAAAGACGTGTGAAAATCTCTGATCTCCTTTTAATCCAAATCCTTAATCCTTAAAACCATCAAGGAAAGCTTGGAAATTTCCTCTGGAGCGCTGCCCAGGCCAGAGGCAAAAACGAACACTTCAAAAAAGCTTCAACAGCCTAAAATTTTTTTTTTTAAATCAAACTCCAGCCATCCTCGGGATTTGGGGTGGCTGAACCCCTCCAGTGTCACACTCCTGTCTCCTGAGGCACACGAAGAATTCCACATGGAACTAATTCCAGAGGGAGCTGATCCCACAAGGAGTCAATCCCACAGGGAGCCCATCCCACAAAATCCCAGCCTGCAGAAAGCCCCAAAAGCTCCCCTTGATGTCATGGCATCCCCTTCCCACATGGGATTATCCCAAATCCAGGAATCATTCCAAATAAAACCTCACAGAGTTGGAAAGGGCAGCTGCAGTGAGGGAAGAGGACCTGGAATTTCACTGGAATTTCCCTTTATCACCAATGAACTGTGAACCAGGGTTTGGTTTTTGGGGATCAAATTCCATGAGCAGAAATTCCCTCCTGGGCCAAGGGGAAGCTGAACCCTGACTCCGTGGGGGAGAGACCTTTGGAAAAGGAGGAATATTGATGGGAGTACAGAAACACGAGTGTTCCCACAGCCAGAATCAAAAAAAATACCCCAAAAATCACCAGGACTGAGATCCAAACCCCAACCACATCTAAATCCATCCAAACCCTTTACTGCTTTGGAAAAGGAGAATTGATGGAAGAACAGAACACGACAGTTTCCAACCCCTCTGCTCATCCCACAGCCAGGAATCCCTAAAAACCAGGGAAGCACCAGGAGCTGAGATCCAAATTCCATCCAAACCCATCCAACCTCATCCAAACCCCATCCAAACCCCATTCAACCCCATCCAAACCCTTTCCTCCTTTGGAAAAGGAGGAATATTGACGGAAAAACGGAAACACGAGTGTTCCAATCCCATGCTCATCCCACAGCCAGGAATGACCAAAAACCAGGTAAGGACCAGGAGCTGAGATCCAACCCCATCCAAACCCATCCAAACTCATCCAAACCCCATCCAACCCCATCCAACCCTATCCAACCCTATCCAAACCCATCCAAACCCCATCCAAACCTATCCAAACCCATCCAAACCCCATCCAAACCTATCCAAACCTATCCAAACCCATCCAAACCTATCCAAACATAACTATCCAAACCATCCAAAACCCCATCCAAACCATCCAAACCTATCCAAAACCCATCCAAACCCATCAACCCCATCAAACCATCCAACCCCATCCCAAACCTATCCAAACCCCATCCAAACCTATCCAAACCTATCCTAAACCATCCAAAACCCATCCAAACCCCATCCAAAACCTATCCAAAAACCCATCCAAACCCCATTCCAACCTATCCAAACCCATCCAAACCCATCCAAACCCCATCCAAACCTATCCAAACCTATCCAAACCTATCCAAACCTATCCCAACCCCCAATCCAAACCTATCCAAACCCCATTTCCAAACCTATCCAAACCCCATCCAAAACCTATCCAAAACCCCATCCCAAACCCCAATCCAACCCTATCCAATCCCATTCGCAAACCCATCCAAACCCATCCCACAACCCCATCCCAACCCATCCAAACCCATCCAAACCCCATCCAAACCCATCCATACCCCATTCCACCCATCCAAACCCCATCCAACCCATCCAAACCCAAACCCAAACTCATCCAAACCCATCCAACCCCATTCCACCCCATCCAAACCCATCGAACCCATCCAAACCCAACCAACTCATCCAACCCCATCCAAACCTCCAAACCCATCCAAACCCATCCAAACCCCATCCAAACCCATCCAAACCCTATACAAGGAACCATCCAAACCCAATCCAAACCCTTTCCTCCTTTGGAAAAGGAGGAATATTGAAGGAAGTACAGAAACATGATGGTTCCAAATGCCCTTGTCATCCCAGAATCAGAAATCCCCAAAAATTCCCAAACCCAGGGAAACACCAGGAGCTGAGATCCAAACCCTATCCAGCCCCCATTCAAACCCCATCCAAAACCCATCCAAACTCTTTCCATCTTTGGAAAAGGAGAAATATTGATGGAAGTATGGAAACACGAGTGTTCCAACCCCTCTGCTCATCCCACAGCCAGAAATCCCGAAAAATAGGGAAGGACCAGGACCCGAGATCCAAACCCCATCCAAGGAAGCCATCCAACCCTATCCAACCCCATTCAAACCCTTTCATCCTTTGGAAAAGGAGGAATATTGATGGAAAAAGAGAAACACGAGGGTTCCAACCCCCTGCTCATCCCACAGAAATCCAAAAAAAATCCCCAAAAAACAAAAGAGGGAAAAGAGGGAAAAGAGGGGATTGGGGATGGGAAGGTTGGGATCTCCTCCCGGTGCTGGAGCAGCAGCTCCCAGCATTCCAGCTGCACATTTTCCAGACCATTTTCCACGATTTTGGATGCATTTGGGAACGGCTACAGAATTCACCAAAGCCAAGGGGGTCTGAGAGAGATGGAATTTTCCCCTGGAGGGTGAGGAGGCCCTGGAATGGGTAATTCCACGGGTTCTCCCAGATCCATGGGAATGTCCCAGGGCAGGCTGGAGCACCCTGGGGTAGCAGGAACTGACCCTGCCCATGGCCCTGGGTGGGATTTAAGGCCCTTCCCAACCCAAACCATTCCATGATTCTGTTTCTCCTGCAACCCCCTCCCAGATCCCTCTGAGCTGTGCCAGGTTTGTTTGGAGCTGCAGGAACAGAATTCCATGGAAAAGCTGCCGATCCTTCCATCCCTCCCACTGAGCACCGAGCCCTGAATTCTGAGGGAAGATGGGATTGTTCCTGCCAGGAGCCCAGAGGGATCTTCCTGCACACAGATCCCACCTGGGATCATTCCAGGGAATTATCCCAAACCCAGGAGCGAATTCTCCCCATGGCTTTCCCTGCGTTCCAGCTGCCAAAGGGTTTTTCAAAGGAAAAAGGAAAAAAAAATCCCAAACCACAAAGGTTTGAAGCCTTTTCCAATCATTTGATCCAACTTTTCCCCCACCCCAGAGCCAGGAATTCCTCCCTGGGAATCAGAGTTAATTGGATTATTATTAATTGGATTATTGGAGTGTTCCTCCTGATTTAATAAAGCGGAGGGAAATCGAGATAGCTGCAGTGTGGTCCCAGGACTGGGAACAGCTCCAGTTCCTATTTTATGTTCCCACTTTATCATAAAAAAATTTCAAGCTCCAGGGATTTGGGGGAGAAGTTTGCCTGGAATTTGTTTTATTCCAGAAGGAAATAAAACTGGGAAGATAGGAGTGGTGCAATCCATGAGAATATCACAAATTCCTGCTCTCACTGCCTGGAATTAGAGGGGGAAAGGAAAAAAAAATAGGAATGAGAATTCCCCGCTCCCCAAAGCGCTAGGTTATCCCAGAGGTTTGGGATAACCGGATTCCCTGGTTCCAGTGGGAGAGAGAGCAGAGCCCTCACTCCAAAGCAGATCAGGATGGATGGAAGGGACTGGGAAATGAGGATCAGTGAAGGGTGGAAGTGGTGGAAAGGGCCAGGAAGGGAAAAAGGAGCAGAAATGCAGGAAAAATTGGAATTCTGACATCACCCAGCCCTGACCATACCTGAGATGGGCTGGGCAGGCTCTGGGGACAATTCCCACCTCGGGAGCCCAGGTTTTGCTCCTAAATTCTGGGATTCAGGCAGGATTTTCCCAACCTGCTCCTGGCCCCACAGGAATCCCTGCAAGTGGACAGGAGGGATCCCTGAATCCCAAAGGGATCAACCATCCCAAAGGGAACTCAGCATCCCAAAGGGAACCCTGAATTCCAAACAGATCAACCATCCCACCAGTCCCAAGAACATCCCCCCAGCCCTGCATCCAGGGCAGCACCCGGAGCTGCTGGAGCAGCTTCTCAAGGAGCCCACGGAGCTGTTCCAGGGCTGGAGCCCCTCTGGAGCCGGGCTGGGAGAGCTGGGAATGTTCACCTGGAGAGGAGAAGGATCCAGGGAGAGCTCAGAGCCCCTTGCAGGGCCTGAAGGGGCTCCAGGAGAGCTGGAGAGGGACTGGGGACAAGGGATGGAGGGACAGGACACAGGGAATGGCTCCCAGTGCCAGAGGGCAGGGATGGGTGGGAAATTGGGAAGGAATTCCTGACTGAGAGGATGGGGAGGCCCTGGCACAGATTCCCATCCAGCAGCTCACATCCTTCCCAATTCTTCCCAAATTCCAAAAAGCTCCCATCCTTTCCAATTCTTCCCAAATTCCCATCCTTTCCTTCTTCTCACCAATTTCAGCAGCCTCTCAAATCCCAAATCCAGCCACCAGAACCAGGCAGTTGAGGGATGAAGGATCCACTTTCCCTGGAAAAGGGAGGAGCTGAGGCTCGGGATGGAGTGGATGCTGCTCCATATTCCCTAGATTTGGGGCTGATGTATCCCTCCGAACCCTTTGGGACATTTATCGTGGCTGCCCTGCCCTGTGCTCATTGATTTCCTCCTTCCTGTGATTTTTCATCCCAGGAAATCCATCCGTGGATCCGACACCTCCGGGCTGTTCATGGGGTGGGGTTTGGGGCTAATGAGCTCCTGGTTTGATAAATCCCCTTTAAAGTCGTCACCTGTGGCTCTGCCTGAGGGCTGAGGGGACTCAGGGGCTGTGCAGGGAGGGTGACAGGGTTTGGGGCCATCCTGGGTGAAATCCTGGGGTTTCTGGGGTGTTCTGAGGCTCTGCAGGGGATCCCTGCCCGTGGTTTGGTTAATGAATAAAGGCGACATTTCCCACAAACATCGGGATTGCAGGGCTCCTTTCCTTCCCCAGGTCATCCACAAAACCCAATTCCTGCTGGGGCTGAGAGGAGAGGGAATTTTCTGTGGGAAATGGGGCTGAAGGAGAGGGAATTTCCTGTGGGAAATGGGGCTGAATGAAAGGAAATTTCCTCTGGGAAATGGGGCTGAGACAAGAAGGAATTTCTGGTGGGAAATGGGGCTGAAGGAGAGGAAATTTTCTGCAGGAGCTGCACCATGGGGGAAGGGAGCAGCTCCCTCCTCTCCAGCCCCTCTGCTCTGCTCCACGTCTCAGCCTGAACCTGTTTGCTCCCACCCCGCTCTGGTTTGGGTTTTTGGGGGTTTCACCCAAGGAAAATCCCACCTCTCCCAGGTCCTTTGGCACAGAAAACGCTCCTGGAGCACCGGAGCAGGTCTCAATCCTACAAAATCCTCTGCACACTCCCGTTTATTCCGCTGGCGTTTGATTCTTCACACCTCCTGCCTCGCTCCCGGGCCCAGCTCACAACACAGGATTCTCCTGCCTCTCCTCGGGGTTTTTCTCTCCCAGTTCAGGAGAAAAGCAGCAGCTCAATCCCAGAGTGAGCCCTGGGACTGCCCCAGGCACAGCCCTACAGCAAACCCTGACCACGGGTGTGCCACCTCCACCCCAAAGGCACATCCAGGGAGGGCACATCTCCCTCCAGGAGCTCCCTGCGCACTGCAGAGCCCGGGCAAGTGTTCCCAGAGCCTCCCCAAAGAGTTCCAAAGAATTTCAGGGATTCCCAGGCAGAAAAGCTCCTCAGCCTCCACTCAAGGACAGCGCAGAGGTCACTCCTGGTTTCCTTCAGGCAGACAGGAGGAGACAAGCAGTGACACGGGAAAGTGGCACCAACCTCCCCACCCCATCTGCATGGAGTGGGAATCCAGCTGTTCTGCTCCTGGAGCAAGGAAAGCTGATCCAGCTGTTCCCAGAGCAAGGGAAGCGGATCCAGATGTTCCTGGAGCAGGGATTCCCCTCTCCTCCCATCCGGGGGCCGCAGAACCTTTGGGATGGGAAGGATTTTGTCCCCGTTTCCTCAGCAGAGCAACTCCTTCAGTTGCCAGGGAGAATCTCCGGGATTTCCTCCCCCACTGCCTCCCTCCCAGCCTCGGGAAGCAGCTCCTGGGACCTCTCCCGGATGGCCGGAGGAGTCCCCGCTCCTCAGCCCGCCCTGCCAGCAGCTGCAGGGCCGGGAATGCCCAAATCCGGGGTGGCTCCTGCAGCTCCCCGAGCAGCCCCGGAATTTCTCTTTCCAGGGTCACCGGGAAACTCGGCCGGCTTTGGGAGCAGCAGGAGCTGGTGACAGCCGGAGCTGGCCCCTCCTGGCACCTGGCGGGCACCGGCACAGCCCGGACTGGCAGCACCAGCAGCCCCCAACTCTCCTTCCCCACTCATGCCACCCGTGTGCCCCGGGAAGGGCCCGGCTCCAACCCCGCTTTATTTATTTACGGTTTTCGCTCCAGCTGTGCCGCTCCTGTTCCCGTCTGCAGCAGCAGCTGCCGCCTGCTCAGCCCGGGCAGATCCCCCGCACCCCGCGGGGTCCCTCCCGCCTCCCGGCACGATTGCACCGCTGATGTGACAAGTGCAGAGGGACAATTCTGTCTGATTCCCACCCGGGCAGAGCCGGCGATTCAGCTCCTCTCCGGCGCTCGCACCGAGGCTGATTTGTCCCCGCAGGCCCCAGCCCCGCTCCCCGCAGGATGTTTAACCCCAGCCAGCCCTCCCCGAGCTCTGCAGAGCACGGAGGAGACGAATATTCCAGCACCAACATCCCAGGGAAGCACCGTGGGCTCCCTCCCGCACGTGGGGCTGCTCCAGATCCCACTCAGAGCCTCCCCGATCCCATCACAGCTTCCAGCAGCCCCACCGGGATCTCCCCAAGCTGGGATCCCACCCTCTGTGCGTCGGAAAGCTCGGCTCCGAGTTTTGGGGTTGATCCCAACCCCGCTGGTTCATGAAGGCTCGAACAGCTCCTGGATCAGCTCCGAGCAGCAAAGCCCCGCACCCCGGAGCGCCTCGGGCTGCAGAACCCGCACAGATCCAAGGGAGCCGCTCCAGGGCGCCCCGGGAACGCGCGGGGAGCCCGGACACAGCAAAGCCCGGCTTTGGGACGGGCAGGGCTGGGTCGGACCCGCGCTGCAGCCACGGTGAAAGCTCAGCTTGGGCAGGGGGAAAATCCAGGCACGACCACGCTGGGAGGGACAGGGGACACGGGAGAGAGGCGGCGGGGATGGCGCAACGTTAATGAATCATCTTTAATTAAAACCCAAGGCGGCAGCCAGCCCCTCACACGCCACACAGAGTCACCCTCAGACCGGAGAGCATCGCTGCGGGCCAGCCGAGGAGCCGGAGAGAGGAGCAGCGCGGCGGGGGCAGCGACCCGTGGGCAGCTCCGGAGGGGGTCCCGGGCCGGGGGGGCCCTGTCCGGCCACGAGGGACCCACCGGACCCACCGGGACCTGCCGGACCACCCGAACCCGCCGGATCCACTGGGACCAGCCGGACTCACCATGACCCCCTGGGATAAGCCGGGACCCGCTGGAACCACCGTGACCAGCCGGACCCACCGTGACCCACCGGCACCCGCTGGACTCAATGGGACCTGTCCGACCCACCATGACCCGTCGGACTCACCGGGATCCACCGGACCCACTGGGAGCTGTCCGACCCACAGGGACCTGCCGGATCCTCCGGGACCTCCGCGACCCCGGAGTGCTCCAGGCACCGTGGGAAAACGCGCAGCGAGTGGCGGAGGGGCCGCGACCAGAGCGGGGAGGGGACACGGACCGGGACCGACACGAAGCAGGAATCCCTTGGACCGACAACAATCTGGGGACACGGGCCGGGAACGACACGAAGCAGGAATCCCTTGGACCGACATCAGCCGAGGGTTCCCGGACCGACACAATCTGGGGACACGGGCCGGGAACGACACGACCCGGGGGTCCCTCGGACTGAGAGCAGCCAGGTACAGGGACCAGAACCGAACACGACCCGGGGTCCCTTGGACTGACACGACCCGGGCACACGGGGCAGAACCGACACGACCCGGGCACACGGGGCAGAATCGACACGAACCCGGGGTCCCCGGGCAGGAGCTGAGAGCAGCCGGGGGTCCTGGCGCGCACTCACCGCGGAGAAGTTGTGCGGGCCGCAGAGCTCGCCGCGGTACTTGCAGGACAGCAGCATGTCCTCCAGCTGGTGGCCCAGGCGGTCCATGAAGTCGGCGCTGATGCCCTCGTAGTGGCGGGGCGGCAGAAAGAGGCGGAAATCGGCCAGTTTGGCGAACCAGCGCAGCCGCGCCTCGTCGGCGCGCAGCAGCTCGGTGAGCAGCGGCCGCGCCGTGCGGTTGGGCAGCAGCAGCCCCAGCCAGTGGCCCGCGTAGTACAGGTCGCCCTTGGAGAGGCGCGGGAAGCGCAGCGGGTTGTTGTTGCACAGCGTGACGGCGGGGAAGGGCAGCTGGCGGCTCCACTCGGTGCGCACGCGGGTGTGCGAGGGGAAGGCGAGCCAGTGCAGCAGGCGGTCGGAGGACCAGGCCAGCAGCAGCCCCAGCGCCGTGCAGAAGGCGAGCACCCAGAGCGCCCGGCGCGCCGGCGCCGCCCGCGCCGAGCACTGAGGCGCAGCCCGTGAGCCGAGTGCGCAGCGCCCGGCGCCCGGGCGGCCGCCCATGGGCGCTCCCCTCCTCTCCTCTCCTCCTCCTCTCTCCTCCTCCTCCCGCTCTCCGCTCCCGCGCCCGCCGCTCGTCCTCCTTGCGGGCCGGGGTCAGGGCGAGCAGCGCCGCGCCATCCCCCGGGCCCCCCGCCGGCTGCGCCCCCGAGCGCGGGGCGCAGCGCCGCGGGCGGCCCGGCGGCCCCGAGTGCGCGGCGGGCGGCAGTTCCGCAAGCGCGGCATGCGGGCCCGGGGCCACCGGCCACCGGCGCCGCCCGCACCGCCTGCCCCTGGCCCTGCCCTCTGTCCCCTCCCGGCCGCGCCGGCTCACATCCCTGCGGGTGCCGCGCCCGCCCGAAACCGACCCCGGCCCCGAACGAAGCCCGCCGCGACCCCCCCGACCGACGCCCGCGGTCCCCGGGACCCCCGGGGGAGAGCGCTGCGGGACCCCCGCGCTACCCCGGCCCGCGCCCCGCCGCCCGCGCCGCTCCCGCCCCCGCGCTCTATCGCCGACGCTCCGCCGGGCGCGCCCCGGCGGGGCAGCGAGACGGCAGCAAGCAGGAGGAGGAGAGGAGGAGATGAGGAGGAGAAGGAGAAGAGGGGCGAGCTCCGAGGTGTCCAGCCCGGCCCGCTCGGCGCTCGGGAGGCGGGGCGGATACGATGGCTTCTTCCGGACGCGATCGCGCACCGTGCACTTCGCCGGTATCCCTTTCTCCCCTCCTCCGCCCCTCTCCTCTCACGCCTCCTCTCTCCTCGCCCCCCCGTTCCCCCGCTGCTGCCGGCCCCGCCCCCCTTTCTGCCTCCTCCCTCCTCCGGCAGGAGTTTGTTTTTCTGCTTTCCAGCAGCCCCGGGGGAGAGCATAATATCAAGCGCAGCCTGGGGAAGCTCAGGCGGGGCTTGCAGCGGCCGCCGCTTCCCGGGGGGGGACGGCTTTGGAGGGCGCTCGGGGCTCGTCGCTCTCGGTGGAGGAGCCGCTCCAGCTCCTCCGCTGCCGGGGAACGCGTGGGAACGGCAGAAAGGCGTTGATGGGAGCATCGCCGCCGCCCCTCGCTGCCCGCCTGCCCCCTAACACCGATCCTGCGGGGCTCAGGGGCTCCTCCTGCCCCGCATCGGACACCGAAAAAAGCCCCTTTCCCCCAACAGCCCGCGCGACGGGAATAACTCGGGATGCGGATCGGCATCGCCTCTTGATCACTGAGCTCGGATCTCTGGCTGCCGGTCCCTTCATTTTGCTTTCAAACAGTACCGACAAACACTCCTCTAATTGTGTCCAATTAAGCTCTAAGTGCCGGTAACTGCTCCGAATCCCCTCTGATATTTTTTTTTTCCCTCGGAATTAATTTTCCCCGTGCATTTGGAGCCGTACGTTTTTACCCAATAGATGGAGTCGTTACAGCCTGGTTCTCTCCAGCCTCTCCCCGAGAGTTGCTTTTTTATTGTGGCCAAGCTGCGAACGTGCAGCAGCCCCCGGCGTGGGGGGAGCCGGCCCAAAATCCCACTGCTGGCCTTGGGAATAGGGGGGGAAACGGGATCGAGGGGCTGAGCCGGTGCCCCGCAGGGCGGGGGCGGAGGCAGCAGCGCAAACACTGCGTGGGCTCTGCCCGGTGCCCTCGGATAACTCGGGTGCTTTTCCCAGTGCTCGTGTTCGTGCTCCGGAGCGTTTTCCCATTTCTTCGCGCTGCTGATAAATCCTCCCCACCGCCCCCAGCCATGGCCGTGACCTTTCCGAACCGAGTGGGGAAAGGCCAAGCAGCTCCCGTGCCCTGGGGAGCCTCTCCTCCCCTTTCCCAGCGGATCCCGGCTCCTTTTCCCCGCCGCCTGTTGAAAGCTGTGGGAGTTGCTCCCCTTGGCTCCCTCTCAGGATCATCAACATCCCGAGTGCTTCCCCGCCAGGCGGCCTGGGGCTGTTTCATCCACGATTTATGGCCACAAACCCGAGGAAATGAAAGATGCCCGGCTATAAACATCCTCCCGAATTCCGTCCCTCTCCCAGCTCGTCCCTGCCCTGCGGCACCGGGACTGGGGCCACTTCCCTGTTTTCAGCCCTTTCCCTTCCACTAAAAGGTTTTCCCAACTTCTTTTTTTTTTTTTTTTTTTTTTTTTTTTTTTTTTTTTTGAGCAGGGGCAGCTTGTCAGAAGGGGATTGTGGGGATTGTGAAGGAACGAACAGCAGGTTTGCACGGGAAGCTGCTTTCCTGAAATCCACTCCAAGTGATCTGCTCAGATCCCACTGGAAACGACTGATGGAGAAGAGGAGTGGGATGGCCAACGTCAGCTGGAGCTGGAATCCAAAAGGTTTCCCATAAAATGTTCCAAAGCCCAACCAAACCTGCCCACGGAATTTTGAAGTATCACCGGGTGGGACATCCCACCCATCCTTTGGAAATCATCTCCACATTCTGAGCGATTTGGCAAAATATTCATTGGGCTGCAGCAGAGCCCTGGGTAATTCCTTGAGCAGCCAGAGCAGCTCCAAAGCTGATTTGACTTAGTTAAATCCAATAAGAAATAATAGAGTGGATAAATAAATATTGCTGATTAACCACCAGGTCACTTGAAAATTGTCCCTTGGGCTGGGTGAGTTTCCTCCTTCAGGTGCAGAATGGATTTGGGATTCTGCATTTGGGAATTCTGGACAAATTTGGTGAATTATTTTGGGGAATTCTGCCTTTCCCCCCTTCAAACATCTCCTGTGGGCCCCTGAAAGATGACGTGAAGACAGATATTTGGAAGTTATCCCAACCAAAAGCTTTCCCTCCTTTTAAAACTTCATTTTCACCTCAGACATTGGCTCAGGTGAAGACAAAAAGGATTCAAGAAGAGCCTGAAACCCCCTGGGAAAGGAAATAAATAAATCTTCATTGTACTGAGCCCTTCCATTGTTAATTTCGAATTTATCCGGAATAAATTAAAGCAAAAGGAGGGAGAGATCGATCCCAAATTCCTCTCTCCAACCTCACAGGATGACTGGAATTCCCATTCCCGGACCCCACTCCCCACCTGTGTCCATTGGAGCATCCCAGGGATCGGATGGGATTTGTTCCATTGCTCTCCCCAGCAATTCCTGTTTGGGCTGATTTATCCCTATTTGGGGCCCCTGGGATCAGCCCAAGACAGGGAGCAGCTCTGGGACCTCGTGAGAATTGGAGAGGGGGTGGGACGAGCAGGAGCAGGAATTAGAAGGATGGGATCAAATTGGGGCAGGGATGAATGGGAAATTGGGAAGGAATTCTGCTGGGAGGGGGGAGGCTGG
Organism: Malurus cyaneus samueli; assembly: GCA_009741485.1. Lineage (NCBI taxonomy): Eukaryota > Metazoa > Chordata > Aves > Passeriformes > Maluridae > Malurus > Malurus cyaneus. Next base: position 5,694 of record VKON01000183.1, on the reverse strand, counting down.
AGGGTGGATTGCCAGACAGCTGCTGCTCCCTGGATCCCTGGCAGTGCCCAAGCGGCTGGACATTGGGGCTTGGAGCAGCCTGGGACAGTGGGAGGTTGTCCCTGCCATGGAGGGGTGGCACTGGGTGGATTATGTCCGCTTCCACCCAACCATCTCATAATCCTGAATTCCATGATTGTAAAACCCTGCAGGATTTGGGTCCCTTTCGCCCAACTACTTTCAGGAGTCCCTGAGTCAAGCATTCCCAGCATTGGTTTCCATGTGGCTGCCAGCATGCCGCTTGGAAGCAAGGGGTGGAACTTCAGCTCTCAGAAGCTCAAGGAAGTGAAGGGTCCGAGTTCCTGGGCAGGAGGCTCCGGTCCCCTCTGGCTGGGAAAGGGATCCCTTTCTATTTTATTGGAACATTGGGGTTCCATGGAAGCCCCCTTGGCCCTAATTCAGCCTAATTCTGCCCATTCCAGCCCACTTCAAGCCCTGATCCCAGCGCCGATTCCGCCCAATTGCCAGCCTCAATTCAGCCCTATTCCGGGCCCAATTCCAGCCCTAATTCCAACCCAAATTCCAGCCCAGTTCTGGCCAATCACCCGATCCAGCCCTAATTCTGCGCAATTCTCCCCTATATCCAGCCCCATGCCTTAGATCCAGGGGTGTGCCAATTCACCAGAGTGACCAGAAGCTTTGCAATTCCCAAAACACCAAAGGGTTTCCCCCCCCCCCCCTCCCCCCCCCGGTTTGTTTTTTTCAATGGAATAAAACCAAATGTTTGGGCTTTATTATATTACATGATGGATTCTCCAAGTTTGGGGCAACCTTCCCTGCACCTGCAGCGGTTAAAGGGATTTTTTGGGGGGTGCAGTGGGTTTTTGCGGCTGTTTGTTTTGAAAGCAGGGAGGTTGAAATGTTTCCATCCATTATAGAAATGTTGGGAGTGCACAAGGAATGCTATGATTTCTGCATCTGCTGCCAACCCACGGAGCGCCCTGAGGAGCAAAACGTTTGCAATTACAGCTGCTCACCCAAAAAATGGGGAAGTTTGGTAGTCTCATTTCTAGGGCCTCTTAAGGGAAAAAACTGGGAGAGTCAAATGTAATTCAGTGGTGCCGATGTGGCTCCTCTTTGAATTCCCCTGGGAATCACAGTTGGGAGGCAGAGAAATTGTTTGTTGGATTGCACAGGAGTTATTGGGGAGATTTTAGGAGGCCAGTCCCAGCCAGGTGGGACCCTGCCCCATCTGGAGGATTAAACCCTCTCATCCGTTTTGGAGGGGCACTGTATCGGGGTTTATTTGGAATCAGCTGTGGTGTTGAAGGTCCTGTTCCGTGCCCACACAGACAGGTTGTCCATGGCCTTTAATTAACGTGTCGGTTAATTGGTTTTCTCCGAGCACGTTATTCCTAGCTTCCTAGGATAATTCTTCATTAATAATGGGTTTCTGGAGCTCTGATTTAATCCCTTTTTTTCTTCTGCAGGTAGAGTAGAGCGAGGATTGGGATCTATTGTAAACTCCAGCTGGCATCCATCCCATTAGCTCCTTATTTTTTTTCCCCGTATTTCCATTTTGCTGCCGAGAAAAGCGGGGAGGAAAGGAAACAAACGGAAACGTCTCCTGGGATTTGGGAACGGGCGGATTTGGATTGTGAGAGGGAATTTCTTGGGAGAAAATGGAGCCCCAGCAAGTTCTTGTGGCCTCTTCGTGTCCCTTTCCTGTGTTGTCACAGGACTGGGGTGCTTCTAAGGCTGCCACTTCCCTGGGTTGGGCACAGCCAAGGATTTCTGTGGATTTGGTGCCTTGAGGAGCCTTCCTCCATCCTAGGTGGTCCCAAGGCTTGGCCCAGGGGCTATAGAAAAATAAAGGTCCTGAGAATTGTTTGGAGGATGGGCCTTAACTCCCCACCAGTGGCACCCGGACACCTCCACTGTTCCCAGGCTGCTCCCAGCCCCAATGTCCAGCCTGGCCTTGGGCACTGCCAGGGATCCAGGGGCAGCCACAGCTGCTCTGGCAATTCCATCCCAGCCCCTCCCCACCTTCCCAGCCAGGAATTCCTTCCCAATTTCCCATCCATCCCTGCCCTCTGGCACTGGGAGCCATTCCCTGTGTCCTGTCCCTCCATCCCTTGTCCCCAGTCCCTCTCCAGCTCTCCTGGAGCCCCTTCAGGCCCTGCAAGGGGCTCTGAGCTCTCCCTGGAGCCCTCTCCTTTCCTGGGTTTTGCCACAAAAATCAGGTTTTTGTCACATCCTTGAGTTTTCACACATCCCTGGATTTTTCCCCATCCCTGGATTTTGCCCCATCCCTGGGTTTTATGGCAGCAGGAGGGAAGTGGGGAAACACGGTCTCAGACCCTGAAGGATAAAAGATGAAGCTCCACTTTATCCCACAGCACCAGGACCACCTCTGGAAGTTCCTTAATTCCCTGAATCTTTGTGGAAGCAAATCTGGGATTCCCTGATCCAGTCTGGAGTGTCCTCATGGAGGTTTGGGCCGGATTTTAGGGACTGAGCAGCCTTGGAGTGGTCCCTGGATCATCTGCCACTGAACCCTCCCCATTCCCAAATCAGTTCATTCCTGAGATTTACAGCACAAGGAATTGCAGGGAAATTTTCTGCTGCAAAAATTCCCATTTAGGGGTTGGAATAATTGGCTCTGTGTGGGGAATCAGGGAATCCTGGGATGGTGTCGGGGGGAGAGGGACCTTAAATCTCATCCTGGTCCAACTTCCCACCATTCCAGGGTGCTCCAAGCCCTGTCCAGCCCAGCCTGGGACACTCGCAGGGGATGGGGATGATTCTGGAGGTGACAGCAGGGAGGGCCCCTGGAACTGGGGTTTTGGGGACAGAAGGGGCTTTAAATGTTTGGGAAGATCCCGGTGTCCCATCCCCAGCCTGGCTCATCCCGGCTCCTGCTCCAGCAGCTCCAGCCGAGCGCGGGGGCACCTTGGAGGAAATCAATGAATGCAATTATTGCAGAAATCCCTGGAGCCTGAGGGATGGGGCTGGAAGCACAAACAGCTCTGAGCCAGCCCTGTGCCCTGGAAGGCTCAGGAGATTCCTGGACTTGGCAGAAATCCGGGAGAATTCAGTTCTCCTTTTGAAATTTTGGATCTATGATTTTCCAAGGCCTTGTGTGTGTTTAAAGAAAAAAAACTTGGGAAAGGTCAAACTCGAAGATGCCCAGGTGAGCTGAGATGTGGATGTGTCTTTGGGAATTCCACTGGGAATCACAGTGTTGGGTAGGCAGAGAAAATGGGATTTTCTTGGGTTGCAGAATTTCTGGGGTGGGAGGATTAATTGGGAAGATTTGAGGAGGAGCCAGATCCCAGCCAGGCTGGGACCCTGCCCATCCTGGAGGATTTAACCCTCCCTCATCCTGTTTTTTGGAGGGGACACGTGGTAATCCAGGGGGTTATTTGGGAATCAGCTGTGTGTTGAAGGTCCTGTTCTGTGCCCCACACAGTAGGGCTGTCCCGTGGCCTTTAAGCCTCCCCATCTCCATCCAAACCAGCCTCGATCCCTGTCAAAAACCCCTTCAAAGGATCCCATCTGACAGCCCCGGAGCTGCTCCAGCTCCCTGCAGCTTCCCTGGGAATGCTGCCAGCCATCCCAGCCATTGCATGGATTCGAGTTCATCCAGGCAATTCCCAGCGGGCAAATCCCCGGTGGCTGCAACCTCCTCCGACCCCGGCAGCTGCTGCGGCGGAATTTGGGAATTTTTGCCTTTTTCCTGTGGATTTCCAGGATTAGAGGGCACGGGGTGGATGGACAAGGTCTGTCCCACCACTGTCCCCGCTTTCCTTGGCACAGGGAGTATCCGTGGGCACGCAGGGAGCGGGATTGGCTGGAAGCAGAGGCAGGTAAGTGGCACCTGCGGGGCTGCCAGGCGGGAAGGATCCCGAGAATTTTCCTTTGGCAGCCGACTGATGACAGCAGTTGTGTGGGAAGACTAATGGAGGAAAGGTTGGATAAAACAGCAGCTCCATCCCGAAGTTTCCCGGCTGCTTTTTTGCAGTTATGTAATTGCACGTGACACGGATCCTTCTGAAAATCCCACAAAAATCCCACAAACGGCACTTGGGAAACTTGGAATGCTTCGGGCTGGATTTGGCTCCTGCTGCTGGCAGGGGGAAATTTGGGTTTTGTTGGATTTCAGGCTGGTTTTTCAGGGATGAGAAGCAGGATTTGGCTCTCCACAGCCTTGGAACACTGTTGGAGCTGTGCAGGAGGGGCTGGGCTGGCAGAGCTGGGGAATTGTCTGGGTTTGTGTCCAGCCAGAATTCCCAGAGCAGCATTCCCTGATAATTGGCACCAGCGTGGGTTGGGATTGCCCCGGAGCGGGCTTAGGGNGGTTTGTTTTATTTTCAATGGAAATAAAACCAACAAATGTTTGGGCTTTTTATTATATTACATGATGGGAAATTCTCCCAAGGATTCTGGGAGCAGATCCTTCCCTGCACCTGCAGCTGTTAAAGGGATTTTTTGGGGGTTGCAGTGGGTTTTGGGGCTGTTTGTTTTGAAAGCAGGGAGGTGAAATGTTCCATCCATACAGAAATGTTGGGAGTGCACAAGGAATGCTATGATTTCTGCATCTGCTGCTCAACCCAGGCAGCGCCTGAGGAGCAAAAAAACGTTTGAATTTCACAGCCCTGCTCCACCCAAAAAAAATAGGGAAAGTTTGGATGTCTCATTTCTAGGGCCTCATAAGGAAAAAACCTGGGAGAAGTCAAATGAATGCTCAGGTGAGCCGAGATGTGGCTCCTCCTTTGAGAATTCCACCGGGAATCACAGTGTGGGGAAGGCAGAGAAAATGGGATTTTCTGGGATTGCACAGGAAGATTAATTGGGGAGATTTTAGGAGGAGCCAGATCCCAGCCAGGCTGGGACCCTGCCCATCCTGGAGGATTAAACCCTCCCTCATCCCGGTTTTTGGAGGGGACACATGGTGATCCTGGGTTTTATTTGGGAATCAGCTGTGGGTTGAAGGTCCTGTTCCGTGCCCCACACAGCAGGTTTGTACCATGGCCTTTAATTAACAGTGTCAGGTTTAATTGGCTTTTCCTACCAGAGCCGTTATTCCTAGCCTTCCTTAAGGGAATAAATTCTAATCCATAAATAAATGGGTTTCTGGAGCTCTGAATTTAAATATCTCCTTTTTTTCCTTCTGCAGGTAGAGAAGAGCGAGGATTGGGATCTATTTTAAACTCCCAGCTGGCATCCTCCCAATTAGCTCCTTATTTTTTTTCCCCCGTTTTCCATTTTGCTGCCGAAGAAAAGCGGGGAGGAAAGGAAACAAACGGAAACGTCTCTGGGTTTGGGAAGGGCGGAATTTGGATTGGGAGAGGAATTCTTGGGAGAAAATGGAGCAGCAAAGTTCTTGTGGCCTCTTCGTGTCCCTTTCCTGTGTTGTCACCAGGACTGGGGTGTTCTGAAGCTGCCAATTCCCTGGGATTGGGCACAGCCCAAGGATTTCTGTGGATTTGGTGCCTCTGAGGAGCCTCCCCTCCATCCCTAGGTGGTCCCAAGGCTCTGCCCAGGGCTTAGAAAAAAGGTCCTGGAATGTTTGGGTAGGGAAGGACCTTAAATCCCACCCAGTGGCACCCCTGGGACACCTCCCACTGTCCCAGAGCGCCTTCCCAGCCCCAATGTCCAGCCATCGGCTTGGGACACTGCCAGGGATCCAGGGGCAGCACAGCTTCTCTGGCC
>VKON01000182.1:70795-166556 GCA_009741485.1 Malurus cyaneus samueli | reverse complement strand
ACCACCCAGGGGACAGGGGCCAGGTGCCCATTGCGGTGGCACAGGGGCGTCACAGTGGCCAGGGGACCCCACCCTCCGGTGGCACAGGGACAGGTGTCACCGGTGGCACAGGGGACAGGGGCCAGGTGCCCATCCCAGTGGCACAGGGCACCCCCCGTACCTGCTCCAGGGGACAGCAGCCCCAGGCCCCCGAGCTGAGGCGGCAGCACGTTTTCCCGTCGGGACAGCTCGTCTCCTCGTCACACTTGACCTCCCCAGCTGGGCACAGAACAGTCAGAGCTGCTGTCCCCTCCCGGGGACAGGACAGGGCGTGGCCACCCCGGGGGGTCAGGGCTCACCTTGGGGCAGCGCGGCCAGCGGGGCAGAGCGCCCCAGCGAGGTGCAGGTGGCGTGGGTCAGGTCACAGGTGGTGCCCTGGGGACAGCAGTGCTGCCCGTCACCGCAGCACACAGCCTGGGGGAGACACGGGTGACAGGGACATGGGTGACAGGGACACAGGGTGACAGGGACAGGGTGCCCATCCCAGGGTGCCCATCCCAGAGTGCCCATTCTGGACTGTCCATCCTGGAGTGCCCATCCCGAAGTGTCCATCCTATGCCATCTGAGTGCATCCTGAGTGTCCATCCCAGAGTGCCACCGGAGTGTCCATCGAGTGCATCCTAGTGCCACCAGAGTGTCCATCCAGGGTGCCCATCCTGGGGTGCCCATCCCAGAGTGTCCATCCCGGGGTGCCCTTCTCAGAGTACCCATCCCAAAATGTCCATCCCGGGGTGCCCAACCCAGAGTGTCCATCCCAGAGTGCCCATCCCGGGGTGCCCATCCCGGGGTGTCCATCTCGGAGTGCCCATCCCAAAGTGTCCACCCTGGAGTGTCCACTCCTTGCTGCCCATGGCCGTGGCCGCACTCACGTTCTGCAGGGGACAGCAGCCGTACTGCGTTGGGGACAGTTGGCAGCAGGTGGCCCCGTCAGGACACGCCGAGCGGCCGTCGGGACACAGCACCTGGCGCGGTGCCACTGAGGGGACACCCGGCATCACCGTGTCACAATGTCACCGGTGTGTCCCCTCCCCGGGCACCCCCAGGGGACAGCCCTTACCTGGGACGGGGGGCTGGCGCTTCCAGGCGGGGAAGGCCGAGCTCAGGGGGTGTCATTGTCACCGGCGGGGGACACGAGCGCCCGCGGCTCAGGTCACACACGGTGGCGTGGGGACAGCAGTGCACCTTGTCAGCACAGCACGAGGCCTGCGGTGCCACCCGCACTAGTCACGGCCACGGGCACGGCCACCGACCCCTCCTGCACCCCAAAACCCCCCCAAACCCCATCCACACTCCCCTCCAACCCCAAACCCCTCCTCAGACCCCCAATGCTCCCAATACCCTCAACCCCCCAAAAATCCCTCTGACCCCAAACCCCCTCCACGCTCCCTCCAAGTCCCTAAACCCTCCCCAGACCCAACCCCTCCCAACCACCACTGCAACCCAAAAAATCCCCTCTAAACCCTCAACCACCTTCCCTCCAAGTCCCAAATCCTCCGGTATTCCAGCCCCTTCAAATTCCCCTCCAATGCCCCCAAACACCCTCTAAACCCCATCCACACTCCACTCCAATCCCAAACCTCCTCAGACCCCACCCTTCCAAACCCTTTCAACCCCCCAAATCCTCTCTGAACCCCCAAACCCCCTCCACGTGACTCTCCCAAACATTCCACCTCATCGCCAGCACCGATCCCACTCCCTTCATTCTACCTCCAACCCCCCGAAATCCTCTCCAAACCCTATCCACTTTCCTCTCCAAGCCCAATACTCCTCAGACCCCAAACCCTCCAAATCCCTCTCCAACCCCCCAACCTCCCACACCCCAAATCACTCTTAATCCCAGTCCCTCTGCACTCCCTTCCAGCCTCCCAAACCTTCCCAGATTCCCAACTCCTCAAAATCCCCCAGCCCCCAAATCCCCCAACTCCCCCATCCCACACTGCGGGCCCCCCCCGCGGTGTCCCCGTGTTCCCCCCCGTACCTGGGGCATGGGGCAGCACCCCCAGGCACCGCTGCCGGTCACACAGCACGTGGCATCGTCGGGACACTCGGACTGGCCATCGGGACAGGGGACAGCACGGGGGGCTGTAGGGACAGGGCGGGGTGTCCCCGTGTCCACTCTGTCCCCTCCAGAGCCACCTTGTCCCCTTCAGAGCCACCCTGTCTCCTCCAGTGCCACCCCCAGCCCCTCCAGAGCCACCTTGTCCCCTCCAGAGCCACTCCTGTCCCCCACCAGTGCCACCCCCTGTCCTTCAGAGCCACTCCCGTCCCTCCGATCACTCCGTCCCTTCCAGAGCCACCTGTCCCCAGAGCCACCCTCTGTCCCTTCCAGAGCCACCCCCGGCCCCTCCCGCCCAGCCGGCCGCGTCCCCTTGTCCCCGTACCCGCTCGGTGACACAGGACTCGCCATCGGCGCCGCAGCGCGACCTCGGGACAGCAGCGCTGGCCCCCGGCGCAGGGACACTCTGGGGAGAGAGGAGGGGCGGAGGGGGGGTGTCAGTGAGTGGCCCCCAAAGGGCGGGAGAGGGGGAAATGAGCATGGGGGGGGGGGGCGGGCACGGGCTGCGGGCAGGATGGGCCGTCCGGGCACCCCATTGCAGTGAGGGCGGGCAGGGCCTGGGGGGCACGGGGGGGAATCATCAGCTCTGCCGAGACCCCAGAAGCCCCCCCGAGCCCCCAAACGCGGGCACTCACCGGGTGATGGGGCAGGGCCCCCCATGGGGACAGGGCAGCTGTGCCCCGATGCCGGCCAGGGCCCCCACAGCAGCAGGAGGGTCCTCATGGCTCCGGGACACCTGCCGGACCCCCCCGCACCCCCCTGCCTCAGTTTCCCTTCTCCCCGAGTGGGGAGGAGCTCTGTCCCCCAAGTCTCACTTCTTCTTTCAGCCACGTGTTGGGAAACCCCGACCCCCATTCACCCCGGCCCCCCACTTCACCCCGACCCCATCCCACCCCGGGGCGGGGGGACTCAGGTGTGGGGGTCGCGCGGTCGTGGCCCCAATCTCACCCGATGCCATCCCCCCCCCGCGCCGGCCGCCCCCCCCTCCCCACACCCCTCCCGCAATCACTTTCACTTCCCCTTTCCCCCCGCGTCACCTCCCTCATCCCGGGTGCACCGGGACGGGGGTGTCCCACGGGGGGGGCTCCGCTCTCGGACGGCTGGGGGGACCCTGCACGACCCTCCCCGCCACCTCCGGGACCCCAGGGTGGCACCGGGACGGGGATGTCCCACGGGGGGGAATTTGTGTCCCACAGGGCGGGCTCCGCTCCCGGGACGGCTCGGGGAGCCCGGGGGGACCCTGGTGCCACTGTATGACCCCTCCCCCGCCACCTGCGGGACGCCCCAGGTCCCAGTCCCAGTGCTCCCGGTGTCTCCCAGCGCCCCAAGGACTCCCGGTGTCCCAGTGTCCCGGATCCCGCACTCCCGGTGTCTCCAGTGCCCCAGGACTCCCGGGCCCGTTGTCCCTGACTCCCAGCCACCTGTGCTCCAGTGCCCAAGGGACCTCCCGGCGCTTCCGGTGTTGGTCCGGACTCCATGCACCTCCCGCGTGTCTCCAGTGCCCAAGGAACTCCCGGTGCTCCCAGTGTTGTCCCGTGACTCCCAGCACCTCCCAGGGAACCCCGGTGGCCTCCGTGTACTGCAGGTACCTCCCAGTGTCTCCCAGTGATACCCAAGACTCCCAGGTCCCTCCAAGTGGGCCCCGTAATTCCCGTTTCCTCCCAGTTCCTCCCAGTTATCCCCGTGACCCCCGTGACTCCCGGTTCCTCCCAGTTCCCCCCGTGCCTTCCAGTTCCTCCAGTGGCCTCCCTGAATCCCAGTTCCTCCCGTGACTCCCGGTTCCTCCCAGTGGCTCCCAGCAGCTCCCAGTTATCCCCGTGAATCCCGGTCGGTCCCGGTACCTCCCAGTCCCCCCGTGTTCCGGTCCCTCTCCCGTGTGTCCCCGGTCCCTCCAGTCCCCCGTGTGTCCCCGGTCCCTCCCAGTCCCCCGTGGTCCCCGGTCCTCCCGTCCCCCCGTGTGTCCCCGGTCCCTCCCAGTCCCCCCGTGTGTCCCCGGTACCTCCCAGCGCTCCCAGTTCTCTCTCCCGGTCCCTGCCCGGTCCCGGCCACAAGCCCCGCCTCCCGCTGCCCGCAGCCCCGCCCCGCCGCATTGGCGCCGCTGCCCCCCCGCCGCGCTGCCATTGGCCAGCCCGGGGTGAGGGGGCGGGCACAGTGGGTTGCTCACCCCGTCACGTGACGCGCGCTCACGTGACCGCGGTTCCCTCACAGACCCCCCCCACCCCCCGGGGTCCGGCTGGGGGAGCGGGCCGGCACGACCGCCGGAGCGGGCCGGACGGCACGAGGGCCTGACGCCGACGCTACCGCCCGAGAGCCGCACGACCGCCCGAGAGCGGCTACAGGCCTGACGCCGAGGCGGCATGACCGCCCAGCCGGCACTGACGCCCGAGAGCCGGGCACGGACAGGGCACTGACCGCCCGAGAGCCGGGCACGACAGGGCATGACCGCCGAGAGCCGGCATGACCGCCCGAGAGCCGGGCACTGACCCCCGAGAGCCGGCACTGACCGCCCGAGAGCCGGGACGGAAGGGCACGACAGGGCACTGACGCCCGAAGCCGGCCGACAGCGCATGAGCAGAGCCGGACGCGACCAGCATGACCGCCAAGCCGGGCGGAAGGCATACGCCGAGAGCGGGACAACGGACAGCCACTCCCGGGAGCCCGAGAGCGGAGGCCGGGCACTGAGCCGCCCGGGGGGACCGAAGCAGGGCCAGGACAGGCACTGACCGCCCGAGAGCCGGGCACTGACCGCCCGAGAGCCGGCACTGACCGCCCCGCAGAGGACGGCACTGACCGCACCGGACCGGGCACTGACCGCCCGAGCAGCCGGGCACTGACCGCCCGAGAGCCGGCACTGACCGCCCGAGAGCCGGGCACGGACAGGGCACTGACCGCCCGAGAGCCGGCACTGACCGCCCGAGAGCCGGCACTGACCGCCCGAGAGCCGGGCACGGACAGGGCATTGATTACCTGAGAGCTGGGCACGGAGAGGGGCATTGTCCCCCCTAGAGCCCGGCACAGACCAGGGCACAGACAGGGCGCTGATCCCCCGCAACCCCTGGCTTGGCTGGACCCCCGGGCACAGGCACGGACTGGGGCAGGGATCGGGCACTGAACCCCCCGAACCCCAGGCAGTGACCCCCCGAACCCCGGGTACAGACCGGGGCAGTGAGCCCTTGGGCCCCAGACACAAACAGGGGTAGGCACAGGGCACGAACAAGGGCACGGACCGGGCATTGAACTCCCCGAACCCCAGCATGGAGCGGGCCCTCATAAACCCCAGGCACGGACCGGCACATGTACGGCGGGGCACCCAACCCCCAAGCGCCAGGCAAACTAACAGGCGCACAGACCGGGCACCAAACTCCCTGCCGCGGCCCCCGCGCTTGTGGCCACCGACACACAACACCACGGGGCAGGGACCCCCTCCCGGGGCACAGAGCCCACAGCCGGGTCACAGGGCTTTGCCCCTCGGTGCTGCCGAGCCCTGTGGCCCCCTCCAGACCTCGCTGCTGAGGGCAGGTGGCCCCTGCCCCCAAATCCTCCCCAACCCCATCAAACTGCCCTCACACCCCAAATCCTCCCCAACCCCGCCAATCAAAGACTCGCTCTCAGCCCGCCACACAGCCGCAAAATCCTCCCACACCCACATCAATCCCGGTTCACGCCCCCAAAAATTCGTCCGCCCAACCCCCATCAAAACTGCCTCAGCCCCTCAAATCTCCCCACCCCATCACTGCCCTCCCATACCCACACCCCCCTAAATCCTCCCTAAACTCCAACTTATCACCCCGCCAACTCCCCGATCCTCCTCCCAAGCATCCATAAGTGCCCCTAAATCCCCTCCAAATCTCCTCCAACCCCAATTCAACCTCTCCAACCCTTCCCAAAACTTCCACCTTCCCTCTCTGAGCCCTTCCCAACTCCCACAAACTCCCTAAATCCCCTCCAACCCCAACTCCCTCAATCCCCACCTCCATCTCCCCCAAACCCCTCTTCCAACCACCCTAAACTCCCTAACCCCAACTTCCTCTCCTGCTCCATCCAGCTCCCTCAGCTCCCCAATCACCCCTCCAACCTCCCCAGTGCCACTCAAACCCCCCCAAACCCCTTTCTGACCACTCAACACCCTATAAAACCTCCCCTCGCCGCCCCCTCAACTTTCTTCAGCGTCTGCTCCAACCTCCCTAAACAATCAATCCTCCCTTCAAGCCCCCACAATCCCCTGGAAACAATCACCCCCCAAAACCACCTCCATTACCGTCCTCCCGACCTTTCAAAGTTTTTATAATCCCCTACCAAACCCCCTCCACACCCCTTCCCAAGCCTCCGTAGCTCTCCCCAGATTCCCAGCCCCTCCATTCCCCCTGCCAAACCCCCCGCATCCCCTCTAAACCCCCAAACCCCTTCTTCACACAGTCCTCCAAACCTCCCAACCTACAAATCCACCCAACCCCCTGAATCCCTCCCAAGCCACCGCCAAAACCCCTTCCAACAGGCTCCCAAATCCCTCCACTCCCTTTCCAAGGCCTCCCCAGCCCCGAACACCCTCCAAATCCACCTGGCAAACCCCCGAAAAATCCCCTCATCCACTACCCTTCCCATGCCTCCAATCCTTCTCAACTCCCCCAAAACATCCCTCCAAACCCCCTCCAGATCCTTCTCCAAACCTCCCACAAAACCCCAACCCTTCTAATCCTCTCCAATCCCCAAAAAATTCCTCTCCAACCCCTCCACAACTCCCTTCCAACCCCGCAACCCTTCCCAAATCCACTTCCCTAACTCCTCCAAACATCCTTCTGAACCCCAACAAAACCCTCTAACCTTTCCACCACTCCTTTCCCAACCTCCCACCCCCTCCAACCCCTCCAACCCCAAATCCCCTCCCAACCCCCTCCACGACTCCCTTTGCAACCTCCCCAAAACCCCACCCTTCCCAATCCCCCTCCAACCCCCCATAATCCCCGTCTTGAAACCCTCCACCCCACTCCTTTCCAACCACCTCCCAACCCCTCAATCCCCCCCACCCCCAAAATCCCTCTGAACCCCATAACCCCTCCAGCACACACCCTCCAGGACCCCCCTGACCCCCCCCACGCCCCCGTCCCCACACACGCACGAGCGCAGGCGATGCCAGCGCTGCCCGGCGCCACCCGCGGTGGCACTGGCGTCTTTATTGCCTCAGCATGGCCCGACTGCTCCTGCCGTGGGGCTGTGACACGGCGGGGCGGGGCCGCTCGGGCTCTGGTGGCCATGGCGGAGCCTGGGCAGCACGGCATGTGCTCCTCGGCGGCCGCCAGTGACCGCTCCACCCAGTGCCGGGCGGCCGGCTGGCGGCACGCGCTGCGCGTCACCAGCACCAGGTGACTGACGGACAGCAGCAGCGCCGCGGCCCTGCGGGACATGGGGTGGCACGGGGGTGGCATGGGGATGGCATAGGGGTGGCACCGCCCTCACACCTCCCAGACATGGCCCCGCCACCGCCCTGTCACCGCCCTGTCACCACCCTGACACCACCTTGTCACCACCCTGACACCGCCCTAGCGCCATCCTGTCACCTTCTTGTCACCTCCCTGTCATTGTCCTGTTACTGCCCTGTGCCACCCCAACACCACCCTGTCACCTCCTGGTCACCCTCCTGTCACCACCTAGTCACCTCCCTGCCACCCCCTCTGCCACCCCCTCGCGCCCCTCTCTGTCACCAGCACGGAACACCGTCCAGGACACTGCCTTGTCACCGCCCTGGCACAGCCCTGTCACTGCCTTGTCATTGCCCTGACCCACTCTGACACCGCCCAGTCACCTCCCTGCCACCCCCCAGTCACCTTTCTGTGACTGCCCTGCCACCACCCTGCCACCACCCTGTCACCACCCTGACACCTCCCTGTCACCTGCCACCGCCCTGCAACCGCCCTGTCCCCAGAGGTGTGACACGGGATGGGGAGGGTGTCCCCACCCATGGGTGCCCCACCCAGGAGTGTCCTTGTCCCTCCTGCACGTCACCTGGCATCCAGCGTTTGGGTCCGAGCGGGCGGCGTACATGGATCTCAACCACATTCATCCACTCTGTGTGGGGACCAGCGGGTGGTCAGCCATCCATCCCGAGCCTCGGAGCCTGGGGACCCCCAGGATCCTCCTAAATTATCCCAGAGCCGGGGGACCCATTCCCAGGACCCCCAGACCTCCAAAGTCCCCTCCAGAGTCCCAGGACTCCTCCCCAGTACCCCACGGACCCTCTCTTGAGCACCCAGGACTCTCCCCAGCAGTCCCAAAATGAACCCCTTAATCCCCAGGGACCCCCCAAGAGTCCCCTCCAAGTCCCAGGACCCCCTCGGCCCGAAGACCCCTCCCAGAATCCCAAAACAACCCAGAACTGGTTTAAGCCCCCTTCCACGACTCTCTGGAACCTCCCAGTCCCCAGGCGGTCCCCCCAGAGTCCCAGGACTCTCTCCAGGTCCCCAAGGTCACCCCCGATCCCACAGGACCCCCTCAGAGCCCCAGACATCCTAGAGCTCCCCATGACCCCAAAGCCCTGGGACTCCCAGATCCTAGACCCCCCCAAATCCCCAGGGTTCCCCCCATTGAAGTCCTCCTGCCCAGGCCCCAAGGTCTCCCCCATAGTCCCTCAGGTCCAGACCCATCAGTCCCCCGGACCCATCCTAAAGTCCCTGGACACCCCAAAAGTCGATGTGGGCAGATGTCACCTGTCCCTTGGTTGGGATGAGGGTACATGCCAGCTATCTCTGGGTGGGATGAAGGCAGCTGACCCCTGTCCCCTTGAGAGGGACAGGGGTGGGGGTTCCCTGTTCCCCCAGGACAGGCAGCTGTCCCCTGGGTGCAATGAGGGCAGATGGCTCCCTCTCCCCTGGGTGGGACAAGGGTGGGGGTTCCCTGTACCCCCCCAGGACAAGGTTTGATGTCCCCTCTGCCCTTGGCAGGGGTCCTCTGTGTCCCCAACACAGGCAGGTGTCACCTGTCACCTGGGTGCGATGAGTGCCCCTGTCCCCTGGGTGGGACAATGGCTGGGGTTCCCTGCACCCCCCCGGACAGGCAGCTGTCCCCTGTCCCCCAGGAAGGCTCCCTTGTCCCATGGGGATGGGGGTGACACTGAGCCCCTTTGACATCCCCCAGTCAGGCCCCCTGTGCTAACTGGGACAGTCTGGAGCTCTGGTGACAAGAGGTGACAGAGGGAAATGAGGCCACCACGATGCTCAGGGACCTTCGTGTGTCCCATGGAGAGACACAAACACCGTGGGGGGTTCTCCAGATCTGTCCCCGTCAAAGTGGGGATGGGGTCTGGGGGGGGACACCAGGGGAGGGCAGGAACAGGCAGGAGGGGACACATGTGTGTCCCCAACCGTGGACAGGGGGTCCCCCATGCTCAGCCCCGTCTCTGTGCCCCCCAGGCTGTCTGCTGCCCCGACCACGTGCACTGCTGCCCCCAGGGCTACACCTGCGACCCCGAGGGGGGCAGCTGCCTGCAGGAGGGGGGCACCCGCCGGCCCTGGGTGCGCAAGAGCCCAGCGCTGCCGCGGGGGACACATGGGACAGCGGGCAGCGTCCAGTGTGACGAGGAGACGAGCTGTCCCGACGGGAGCACGTGCTGCCGCCTCAGCCTGGGCACCTGGGGCTGCTGCCCCCTCGAGCAGGTGGGGGCGGGGGGCTCAGCCCACCCTGTGTGGGGAGAGGGATGTGCTGGGGTTCCCTGCGGGATGGGGACCCCGTGTACCCGGGGGTGCGGGGGGTCCTGGACTGAGCAGAGGTTCCAGGTGGTCCTGGGGTGTCCTTGAGGGGGGACATGGCTCAAGGGACCCCGAGTGCAGCACCCAGCTGGGGGACATGGGGACATTCAGCAGGGCATGGCCACCACCTGTTCCCCCCCACAGAGCCACCCATGCCCTATGGAGTGGGGGGCTCCTGTGCCCTGAGGGGACAAGGCCAGTGTTCCCTGTCCCCCTTTGCTGCTTGAAGGATGGGGGCAGATGTCCCCTGTGCCCTGGGTGGGGTGAGAGCAGGTGTTCCTTGTCCCCCAGGAGGGACAGGCCGGGCTCCACCCCCCTGATGTCCCCATGGGACACCGAGACCCTTTGCTGTCTCCCACCCCAGTCAGACCCTCTGTGCTAACTGGGACCAGTCTGGGGCTCTGGTGACAAGAGGTGACAGAGGGACACGAGGCCACCACGATGCTCAGGGACCTTTGTGTCCAAGGAAAGGCACGAACACCGTGGGGGGTTCTCCAGATCTGGCCCCGTCAAGTGGGATGGGGTCTGGGGGGGGACACCAGGGGAGGGCAGGAACAGGCAGAGGGGACACATGTGTGTCCCCAACCGTGGACAGGGGGTCCGCCATGCTCAGCCCTGTCTCTGTGCCCCCCAGGCCGTCTGCTGCCCCGACCACGTGCACTGCTGCCCCCAGGGCTACACCTGCGACCCGAGGGGGGCAGCTGCCTGCAGGAGGGGGCACCCGCCGGCCCTGGGTGCGCAAGAGCCCGGCGCTGCCGCGGGGCACAGGGACAGCGGGCAGCGTCCGGTGTGACGAGGAGACGAGCTGTTCCGACGGGAGCACGTGCTGCCGCCTCAGCCTGGGCACCTGGGCTGCTCCCCTCGAGCAGGTGGGCGGGGGTCCCGGGGGTGCGGGGCTGTCCCAGGAGTATGGGGCGTGCGGGGGTCGGGGGTGTGAGGGTCCCGGGGGGCGGGGCTGTCCCAAGGTATGGGTCCCGGGTCCCGGGGCTGGGGATTTGGGAATGGAAGGGACAGGTGTGACTGTGGGGGTGACCCTTTGGGGACAGCAGGGCTGGGGTTGGGCAAACATGGGACATTCCCGTATTTGTCACTGCTCCCCTCCATGAGGGCTCTGTGGGCACCTTGGGGACAGGGTTTGGTCACGGTCTCTGGGCTCTCTGGGACAGGGAGGGGGGTCAGGGTGGCACCCAGACCCCCGGATACCTCTGTCCCCAATGTACTTGTGCCACCCAGCCACCCATGTCCCCTATCCCGTGTACCCCCATCAGGATGGCACCCAGACCTCTGGGTACCTGTGCCACCCCAGCCACTCGTGTCCCCCGCTGACCCCACCTGTGTCCCCCCAGGCCGTGTGCTGCGGTGACCACCAGCACTGCTGTCCCCGGGGCTACACCTGCAAAGTGGCCACTGCGAGCTGCGAGAAGCTGCTGGCGCCCACCCCACTGCTGCCACAGCGCTGGGACCTGCCCTGATGTCACCCGGGTCACCGCCAGCACCGCACCCACCCCCCAGTGCTGCCCCTCCAAATAGAGTCGTCTAGGAGAAGCTGTTGGCGCGGGGGAAACTGAGGCAGGAGGCGGCGGTGGTGGGGGTTGTGTTTAATACATTAACGGCTTTGAGGAGCAGGCAGGACGTGCGGGCAGCAGCTCCCTGCCCAGCTGGCACCCGGGGGGGGGGTTCCCCATGGCCCCCCCTCGGCCAGTCTGGCCCCAGTGACCCCTCGTCATCCTCACCGCATAGAAAACGTTTAGAAACACCATTAAAATGCAAAGGGGGATGAGGGGGAGGGGACAGGGACCCCCCAGCTCCTACGGCAGCTTGGAGGCACCGCTGGCTCGGGGGGCAGTGCCAGCCCCCCCCGTCCTGTGGGGACACAAGCGGGGACACGGCTCAGGATTGGAGGGGACACGGAAGGTGCAGCTCCCACCCCACAAAAACAGAGAGGTGCTGGGTGGAGATGTCATGGGTGGGGGGGGCACAGAGGGGACAGGGACAGCAAAGCCTGGTGGTGCAGGGTGGGGATTCCGAGCAGATGGGGAGACGGGTGGCCTGGGGATGGTCACTCTGGCCCCTCCCCGGGTGGGACACTGGGTGGGGGTGGGCGAGGGACAGCAGCAGGGATGGATGGTGGCAGGAAGGGACAGGCTGCTGGGATGGCACAGCGGGATGGGACAGTGACAGGACAGGCTGCTGGCAGGGTGGTGGGATGGGGATGACAGCAGTGGGATGAGATGGTGGTGGCACGAGGTGGCAGTGGGATGGCACAATGACGGGACAGGACAGTGGCTCGGCAGGACGGTGGTGGGAGGGGACGGTGGTGGGCTGGGACGGGTGACAGCAGCGGTGTCCCCCCTTCCCAGCACCCCCCGGGACTGGGGGAGCCCCCTCCCCACACTCACTTGACATTGAAGACCATCAGTGGCCGCTCCTCTCGCTTCTGCCAGGGCTCTTGCGGTCGCCCCCCTCGTCGCCCCCGTCGCGCGCTCGCCAGCGCCTCCTCCCTCGGGCTGGTCAGGGAGTCTCGGGGGGCCTCGCTGGCGCTGCTGCGGCCGCTGCCCCCCCGCGCCGCCCCCGCTGCCCGCCTCCAGCAATGGGGCCAGCGAGCTGTCCTCGGGGAGGCGGCGGCCAACGGGCCGGGGTCCCCCTCCTCACCCCCGGTCCCGGCGGCGCGGGGCAGCGGGGCGGGCGCGGCCGGGGCCCCTGTCGCTGCCCTGCAGTCGAATGTAGGTGCCGAACCTGCGAGGAGCGCCCGTCCAGCGACACGAACCAGGCCCTCGGCGGGGGCGGCCCCCAGCTCCAGCAGCTGCTGCCCGCCAGCCCTGCAGCTCCCCGTTGAGCTGCGCCACCGCCGACCCGTCCAGCAGCACCGGGATGGCCACGAGCCACTCCGGCTGCCGGCGCGACCCCCGCCCCACTCTCCCCTTCCTCGAAGGCTGCCGGAGGACGGCTGGGCCGGGGCGCGGCCGTGGCCGCCGTGAGCTGCTCCCCCGTCGGCTCGGGGACCCTCGGCTCGCGGGAGCCAGCGACATGTAGGGGCGGGGATCAGGAGGTGCATCTCACCCCCGGTAAACATCCTCGGCCCCCCGCCCGCTCCAGGGGCCCGCACAGGAGGAGAGGGCCGGGGGAGCCAGCGGGCGGCGCGGGGCGGCTCGGGCAGCGGGTGCTCGCTCGCTGCGGCCCGTACCGGGAGAAGGAGGCGAGGGGGGCCGCGGGGAATGCGGGGTCCCGCGGGGTGCTCGTCGGGCGCTGCAGCCGTCACCGGGCGCCGGAGCCGAAGGCTTCGCCGGCGCGCCGTAGTCCTCGTGGGCGGGGGCTGCGGCGCGCGCCAGCGTGGCGGCCGAGCGGCCCGGGCCGCGCGGAGCGGGCGGGGCCGGCGGCTGGAAGAAGTCGCCGCGGGGGGTCAGCTCGCGGGTAGAGGGGGGCAGCTGGGTGGGCAGGTCGGTGTCGCCCCCCGAGGAGGCGGTCTCCAGGGCTGCCCCCGCAACAGGAGGTCCAGCTGCGACACCGAGTGGCTGGTCCCGGCGCGCCGCGTCCAGCGGCCCCGGCAGCGGCAGCTTGCGGTGCTGAGCCCGCGGCTCAGCAGCGCCGCCTGCGGGACACGGGGCCGCGTGGCGGGGTACCCAGCTCCCCAAACCTCGCCTGCTGGGGGGAGCTAGGGAAGGGGGCTCTAGGGTACCCAGGGGGGAAGGGAACGGTGTGCCCACCCCAAATCCAGCTATAGGGTACCCAGGGGGGTGAGGAATGGTGTGTCCACCCCAAATCCAGCTATAGGTACCCAGGGGGTTGGGACGGTGGTCCACCCCAAATCCAGATATAGGGCAGCCAGGGGGAAGGGAATGGTGTCCCACCCCAAACCCAGTTATAGGGCAGCAAGGGGGGAAGGGAACGGTGTGTCCACCCCAAATCCAGCTATAGGGCAGCCAGGGGGGAAGGGAATGGTGTGCCCACCCCAAATCCAGCTTTATGGTATCCAGGGGTGTTGGGGAGTAATGTGTTCCCCCCTACATCCGGCTGCAGGGCACCCAGGGGTGCCAAGGACCAGTGCCCTCCCTCCAAATCCTGCTAAAGGGCACCAGGGAGTCCCACTGGCTGGTGCCCCCTCCTCATAACCCACTATAGGGCATTTAGGGGTTCCAAGAGGTGGTACTCGCCGTCCCACCAGTTACAAGGTGCCAAGGAATGCTTGCCCCCAGCTACGCACCAGGGGCTTCCCCACCGTTCCCACCTGGAATGTGGGATAGGGGTGTGCTCTGCGGGGGCTGACCTGCGAGAGTAGATGAGAGCACGAGAGGAGAGCACGAGCAGGGCCAGGGCACCCAGGATGGTGAGGAGGAAGATGGTGTGGTAGGTGCTGATGTCTGTCACACCTGCTGCCATGGCCACCAGCCCTGGGGACAACGGGGTCAGAGGGGTCACCCCAAGAGCACCCTGGAGGGCTGTGACTTCCCCCAAACAGCCCTGGGGACAATGGGGTCAGAGGGGTCACCCCAAGAGCACCCTGGGGGCTGTGTCCTCCCCCAAATCCCAGAGAGCTTTGGGGACAATGGGGTCAGAGGGGTCACCCCAAGAGCACCCTGGAGGGCTGTGACTTCCCCCAAATCCCAGAGAGCTTTGGGACAATGGAGTCAGAGGGGAACCCCCACCCCACTAGGAGCACCCCAAGGGGCTCCCACCCATCCCAGACATCCCTGGGGACAGAGGGGTCAGAGGGTCACCTCATCAGGAGCACCCCAGGGTGGTCCCACCCCTGGGACAGTGGGGTCACAGAGAGAAGCACCCTGGGGTGCTGTCACCACCCATCCCCAGCCAGCCTGTCCCCAGGGCCAGCGGGAGGGACACCCACAGCTGTCACCTCACCTGTGCTGGGGGAGGGCAGAGCTGCTGCCCAGTATCCCAACTGGGAGGATACGAATGTCCAGTACAGCTGCCGGCCTTCCTTCCGGATCAGCCCCGTCCCATTCCGGACCCACAGCCCTGCAGGGACACGGCCTGAGACCCCTCCCCAAATCCACCCCACAGCCCTGCAGGGACACAGCCTGAGACCCCTCCCCAAATCCACCCCACAGCCCTGCAGAGACACAGCCTGAGACCCCTCCCCAATCCCCACAGCCTGCAGGACACAGCCTGAGACCCCTCCCCAAATCCACCCACAGCCCTGCAGGGACACAGCCTGAGACCCCTCCCAAATCCCCCCACAGCCCTGCAGGGACACAGCCTGAGACCCTCCCCAAATCCACCCCACAGCCCTGCAGGGACACAGCCTGAGACCCCTCCCCAAATCCACCCCAGAGCCCTGCAGACACGGCCTGAACCCCTCCCCAAATCCACCCCACAGCCCTCAGAGACACACGGAACCCTCCAAATCCACCCCACTCCCAGGACACGCCTGAGACCCCTCCCCAAATCCACCCCAGAGCCCCGCAGGACACGGCCTGAGACCCTCCCCAAACACCCCCACAGCCCTGCAGGGACACGGCCTGAGACCCTCCCCAAATCCATCCCACCCCTTGGCCACACCGGTCTGAGAGACCCCTCCCTAAACCATCCCATCCCCAGGAACGCAGTGGCTGAGACCCCACCCCAAACCCATCCCACCCCCTGCCCCAGCCAGAGCTGTCACCCTGTGCCGTCCCCCACTCACCCTCTTGGGTCAAACCCCAGGCTGGCACGCTGCTGGCCACCAGCGCGGCGGCGTCGGGGCCAAAGGACGGCAGTGGACGGGGCCGGCCAGCGCACCTCGGTCCCGTTGCCGGTGAACAGATGGACCTGACCGCCGCCACCGGCGCCAGCTCCAGCCAGGTGCATTGGCTGCGGGGACAAGGCCGGGACATCCATAGAGGGACGGCGCGGGCTGCGCCCCCCTCCCCGAGTCCCCGGTGTCCCCGTACCGCTGGCGTCCTGCTCGGCCCCGAAGGAAGGCAGGAAGGCCGGGCCAGCCCGGGCCGAGGCGCGGTCAGGGAGGCGGCCAGCTGGCTGTACGTGGAGCTGCGGGGCAGGCGGGCAGCGCGCCGGGGGAACTGTGCCCACGGCTGCCCACGGCCACCTGCGGGGACACGGCGAGTGGCAGCGCCCGGGGGATGGCGGTGTCACCAACTGCCATCCCCATGGCTCAACTGAGGGCACAGGGTGGGTGGCAGCACCCGGGTGTTGTGTGTCACCATTGCCATCCCCATGGCTCAACTGAGGGGCACAGGGTGGGTGGCAGCACCCGGGGTCCTGGTTGTGTCACCCATTGCCATCCTCATGGCTCACCTGGGGATCCCAGGAGGATCTGGACCAGGTCCTCGTAGAGGATGAGCGTGGCCGGCGCTCCGGAGCAGGTAAAGGCTGATGGAGGCGTAGACTGCAACGGGGAGGGGGTGATGGGGACTCTAAAATTGGGCAACGCGCACCCCAAAATATCCATCCCTGACCCCAGAATTACACACCTCTGACCCCAGAAATATACACCCTGACCCCAAAAATACACACCCATGACCCCAAAAATAGACACCTCCTCCTCCTGGGCGGGGGGACTGATGGGTGAGGGAAGTGTCCTGTAGGGCGTAGGGGAGCAGGGGACAGCAAGGGGTGAGGGGCATGTAGGGACAGGACAGGGCGGGATGGTGGTGACGACAGGGGACAGGGTGGGACACCCCCTGCACATCCCCACCCACAGCCCCATCCCCTCCCTGTACTCCAATCCCTGTCCCCATTCCTGCTTCCCACCAGTGCCCCCATGTGTCCCACCCACAAGGTGACCCCACTGATGTCACACCCCATCCCCCCTGCCCTTGGGACCAAGGGCTGAGCCCGTCCCACCCTACACGATGGGATGGGATGGATGGGATGGATGGGTGGAGGGATGGATGGGATGGATGGATGGATGGGATTGGATGGATGGATGGATGGGATGGGATGGGATCCATGGATGGGATTGATGGGATGGGATGGGATGGGATGTGGATGGGATCCATGGGATGGATGGGATGGGATGGATGGATGGATGGGATGGATGTGGGATGGGATGGAGATGGGATGGCATTGGGGGACTTGGGACCACCAGGATGTGGTTGTCCCCTCCCAAAGGTTCCCAGACCCCTCCCAAACACCCCCCTGTAAGGGACCTCTACACCAAGCTCTTAGGGTTCCCCTGTAAGGAAGGGACTGAGGTCCCAGGAAGGGACCGGGGACCCCGACCAGGACACAGAGCCCCCTAGTAAGGAATGCAGGACTCTCAGTCAGACTCAGAACCCTCAGGAAGGGATTGGGGACCCCTCACTAGAGCTCAAAGCCCCCCAGGAAGGTATTGGGACCCCCCACCAGGGCCCAGAGGCCCTCAGGAAGAGATTGGGGATCCCACTCAGAATACACCAGTAAGAAATTTAGCACCCCCAGTCAGAGTCAGAACCTGTCAGGAAGGGATTGGGAATCCCCCATCAAAGTTCAAACCCCCCAGTCAGACTCAGAGTATCCCAGGAAGGAATTGGGGACCCCAGTCAGACTCAGAACCCTCAGGATGGGATTGGGGACCCCAGTCAGACTCAGAACCCTCAGGATGGGATTGGGGACTCCAGTCAGACTCAGAGCCCCCCAGTACGGGATTGGAACACCCCAGCCAGGGGTCACAGTGACTCACGCGGCAGTTTGGTGACACGCCAGGGGACAGAGGCAGTGACGTATCCGCGGCGAGCGGCGGTTACGAGCAGCCAGGAGCCCAGGCGGTAGGGCACGGGCAGCACCCCGGTGCCCGAGGCGTCAGTGGTCCCTGCTGCCAGCGCGCTGCGGCCACCGAACACGTCCAGGGCCACCTGCGCCAGCGGGGCCAGCGTGCCGCTCTCGAACACCTGCACCCGCAGCAGCACCTCTTGCAGGGACACGGGGGACAGCGTGGGCATGGGGGGACAGGGTGGGCATGGGGGAAGCAGTGGGTGGGCAGGGGAAACAGGGATGGCACGGGGGACAGGGCGTGGGACAGTGGTGTGTGGTGCAGACAGCGGCGTGGGCATGGGACAGGGTGCACGGGGACGGGCATGGGCATGGGGACAGTGGCGTGGGCATGGGGACGACACCCCCACGGCATCGCAGGGATGGGAAACGGGGCAGGGGGACATCGCGGGGTGGGACACAGCCTGGGGGACACAGCCTCCCACAGGGTACGGCCACCATGCCAGCAGGTGGTGGGACACAACCCAGGGTGCACGGCCACCATCCCAGGGGACAGGGCCACCATGCCAGGAGGTTGTGGGCACCATCCTGGTGGATGATGGGCACCACCCCAACAGGTGGTGGGACCTGTCCAGCTGGGTCACGGGCACCCCCCAGGCAGGATGGTGGCACCCACCCTGACAGGTCACAGGCACCATCCCTGCAGGAGGCGGGACCCATCACAGTGCCTGCCATCCCCAGCAGGGACAGCCACCACCCAGGTGGGTCACAGGCAACACCCTGGCAGGTCACCGGTGCCCCCCAGCGGGCAGCGGGCCCTGTCCTGAGGAGGTGTGGGCATCATCCCTGTGTCCACTCACGCCCCTCTCAGCGCACACATCAGAGGTGGGTCACCTCCAGGGTGCCATCACATCTGTCTCACGTTCGGGGGTCTCGACCCCCGCGGCCCCCAGCAGCGGAGGGGAGTCGGGAGGGAGGGGGACCCTAAATCCCGCGTGCCCCCGGCCCCCCGAGCCGGCGCCATCCGCGCATGATCCGCAGCCCTGGCAGCGGCCCCTCCGGCGCCGTCACCCAGGCAACGACCTCCTTCATCCCCGCGCCCGGGCTCCCGCCCGCCCCCGCCCCCCGGAAACCCCGGAACCCCCGGAACCCCCGCCCCACGGGCACCCCCGGCCCGCCCATGCGGCCAGATGTGGAACCGGCGAGGGGGGAAATTCGCAGCAGCTGCTTCAGCGATGCTCAGGGCGGGGGAGGAATGGAGGGCCGGGTGTCCCCGCACGGCGGGGACAGGCAGCACCCGCGGCCAGGAATGTCCCCGCGACTTCGCGCCGGCCACCCGCAGCTGCCGGGACAGCTGGCACCAACTGCCACCCCGCTGTCCCCCGAGAGGCGGGGCACGGTGCCATCCCCGCGCGGGGCACAGCCACGGCCGCCCCCTGGCCCCCACCATCACCAAGGAGTCCCCAAAGGGCGGAACGGTCACCGCCGGTCACTCTGCCCCCCGTTGGCTCCCCAGTGGCTCCCAGTGTGACCCCAGTGCCTCCCAGGTCACGCGCGCGTCCCTGAGGCGGGCGGGGTGCCCGGCCCTGGGGTGGCCGTGAGGAGCCTCGTCACGTCTGTCCCCCGCAGGGACAGGGACGGACAGGGACAGGGCCGGGCAGAGGTGACGCCAGCATAGACAGGACAGGGCAGGACCCTCCCTCACCCACAGCCCCCACCCCCGCCCCCGGTACGCCTCACCCTGGCAAGGAGGTTTGGGTGCGGGAGGGGGTCAGGGAGCCGCGGGACCCCACAACGCCGCGCTGCACCCCAAGGCCCGCCCCGCCCCGCCATTCTGTACCCCGGGAGCCCCTCAGGATCCCCTGCCCACCACTGTCGTGCACCCCCTGGCCTGGGACCCCCACCCACCATCAGGCACCTCACGCTCGCTCAGACCCCCACCCACCCTCCTGCACCCCAAGCTCTGTGTATGATCCCCACCCAACTTCTTCACCCCTGGTTTATGACCCCCACCCACCATCACGGACCCCCCTCACCCTGTACAGCCAAGTCTGGGATCACCCCCACCCCTCCCCAGCTCAGTCCGTGACCCCCACCCACCAGCTGCACCCCCTGGCACTGCCCAGGCCCCCCACCCATCGCCCTGAGCCCGCCGGTCCAGAACCGCCCGGGGAGGGGAGGCGGACGGACAGAGCCGGGACGGAGGGGATGGACAAGGGAAGGACGGTAACGAATGGGGGCCCGGCACGGGGGCGCGGGCGGGCAGGGATGGGGTGCCGAGCCGGGGTCCGGGCAGTGTCGGTCTGGGGGACCGGGAGGCCGGGAGGGGATGCGGTGTCGGGATCGCGGGGATCCGAGGGGTGGGGGCGGCGGGATGGCTGGGGAGCGGGGCTGCCGGGGTGCCGGGCGGGGGCGAGCGGGGTGTGCTTGAAGGGGGTCGGGCCTGGGATGGCGGGGATGGCGGGCGGGGGTCGGGCGGCGATGGATCGGTGCCGGTATCATCGGGGATGGGCGCGGCTGGAGCGGGTTCAAAGGATGCCGGGGATGTCGGGGCGGGGTGGGGACCGGGGTGTCGGGCCGGGTTGGAGCGGGTTGAGGAGGGGGGCCGAGGATGCCGGGGGATGTGGGCGCGGGTCGGCGGGAAGGCGGCGGGGGTGTGCCGGCGGCGCCCCCCGCCCCACACACAAAGCCGCTCTCACCTGCGCTCCCGGCTCCGCCGCGCCCCGCGCCCGCCGCCCGCCCGCGGCCGCCAGCAGCAGCAGCACGGCAGCGGCGCAGCGGCGGCAGGAGGCGCGGGCCGCATGGTGGCTCCGCGCCGTACCCCCATGCCCGGCCGCCCGGCCCGTCCGCCCGCCCGCCGCGGGACCGGGCTCCACCTGCCGGAGCCGCCGGGCACGGCCGCCCGGTGCCCACCCCGGACCGCACCGCCCCGGCACCGGACCACCCCCGGCACCGCCCCGAGACCCCCAGACCCACCCCCGCACCGCCCCCTGCACTGCCCCGAAATCGGGACCCATCGCAGGGACAGTAACGGAGTCCGGGACCCCTCCCGGGACTGCTGCGGGACCTGGACCGGGATCTGGTACCGGCACCGGCAACCCGGGACTGACCCCGGTATCGCGCAGCGGCATCTCAGGACTCACCCCCGACATCGGCACTGTCGCCGGATCCACCTCAGACACCGCCTCGAGCCCGCACCAACCCGGCACCGACCCCGACCCCCTGCACCACCCCCGGTACCGCCCCGAGACCAGAACGGGGACCCGGCACTGCAGCGTCATCACAGGACCTTGGCAGTGCCCGACCCCCGGACCATCCCCGGACCGACCCCGTACCGTGACCCACCCCGGTACCGCACCAGCCCCCCGGACTGACCCGGCCCAACCATCCCTGCCCTCCCAGGGCACCCCATAGGGGCACAGGGGGTCCCCAAAGCCCCTCTGCACCCCTGTCCCCTCAGACCCTCCAGCCCCGCTGTAGATTGGGCAGGCACAAACACCTCCCCCATGGGCAGCGATTTATTGTCCGGAGGGCGCAGAGGGGGCTGGGGTCCACCGAAACTCAGGGGTGGGGACACGGAGCTGGGCGGGGCACAGGGGGACCCGGGGACACCGCTACTCCTGGGCACCCCCCGGCTCCTGGGGCTGGCCCGGCTCCTGCGTGTCCCCCTCGGCGGGCGGCCGCGTCCTCTTGAAGAAACCCGCCTGCGAGGGGACACGGTGACAGTCGGACCCTGGGGACATCCGCGGCACGGGCCGCAGGACCCCACAGCGTCAGCCTCTGGGATCCCAAGTGTCACCCGCCAGGGACCCCACAGCCTCAGCCCACAGGAATCCTTGTAAGGCCACCCTAAGGACCCCATGACATCATCCCTGAGGGACCCAACAATGTCACCTGCCCAAGATCCCACCCCTGCTGCTGTCCCCCCATGCTGTCCCACAGCCCCCACCCCCAGACAATGTCCCCTGTTTTAACTGTCCTCGTGTGTCAGTGTGGCCCATGACCGCCATGGTGGGTGTCCCCCCAAGCAGTGTCCCCAGCGTCCCCAGAGTCCCCCTGTGCCGACTGACCTTCCACATGAGGAGGATGAGGAGGGTGAGGAGCAGGAGCCCGGCCAGGGCCCCCAGCACCACCCACCAGACCGGCACGGCCCCCTCGCCCCCGGGGCTGGCGCGCACCACGCGCGTGTCCGTCTGCGGAGGGACAGCTGGGTGACACCACTGCCACCACCGCCTGTCCCCGTGTCCCCAGGCCCACACGAGCCCTACCTTGGCCTGGCCGCTGGGCAGGAGCCGGGGTTGGACACGGTAGGGCATGGCCGAGGTGTTGAACCAGGCTTGGGACTGGATGAGGAACTGCGTCAGGAGGTGCTCCGGCTGGGGACAGGTGAGTGGGGACACAGGACATGTGGGGACATGTGGGGACACGTGGGGACAGGGCAGCAAGGGTGCTGGCAGCAAACAGGGCACCCATGACCCTGCACGTGGCATCCCCAGGGGAGTCTCTGATGAACACCACGCAGGAGGGGACATAGCAGGGATGCCCTGGGGCCACCCTGTCCCCTCTGTCCCCAGGAGGGGACAGTACCTGCTGCAGGGTGTCCATCCAGAGCAGGGCGTGGACGGTGACCAGTGCCCGCTGGTCCTTGGCCAGGCTGGGCACGTGGCAGGTGATGTCCACGCACGTGGCATTGTCACAGTCCTGAGGGACACAGAAGATGTTGGGAGACCCCTCCCGGGGGGACATTCCCAGCCCCGCACCCACTGTGGGCTGCAGGTCCCCAGGGTCACCCGGGGGATGGGGTCCCCCAGCCCCATCATTGCCCGCAGGTCCCCAGGGTCACCCGGGGGATGGGGTCCCCCAGCCCCATCATTGCCGCAGGTCCCCAGGGTCACTCCTCACCACTCGGACGAGGTCCCCGGGCGCGGTTCCCGGGGCTGGCCCGGCCTCCCGGCGCTCCCGCTGGTGGGTCTCGTTCCCGGGCGCTGCTCCCGTCGGGCGGGGGATGTCCAGCTGGAAGGACACGCACAGGTGACATCCACGTCCCTGCCACCCCCAGCCCGCGGTGGGCAGGATCCCGTACCTGGGCGGGGTTGAGGGCGGGGTGGCCGGAGCAGTCGGTGCCACCCTCGGTGCCCAGCTCCAGCAGGTAGAGCAGGACGCGGCCGCCCAGCATGTGGGGCACGGCCAGGCGCAGGGTGACCCCGCTGACCGTGCTCGGACCCTTGTTGTGCAGCTGCGGGAGGACAGCGGGGTGACGCCGGGGAGGGGACACAGGGGACAGCCCCGGGCCCCCGCGGACGCGGTGTCCCACCTCGTAGACGTGCTCCACCTTGATGCCATGCTCCTCGAGCCGCCGGCTGCCCTCCTGCCGGTGCCAGCTCGTGGGCAGCACCGTGGTGGCAGGCAGGGAGTTGCTGGCGGGAAAAGGGGTTCAGTGTCCCCTTTTGTTCCCCCCTTTATCCCCGTGTCCCCCTTTGTCCCTGCCGTTGTCCCCGTGTCCCCCAGCCCCTCACCCTCGCAGCTCCATCTCCGCCTCCGCCTCCACGGGCACTGTCACCGTCACCGACGCGTTGCTGGGGCTAGGGCTGTTCTTGCTGTGGGGACACGACGACATGAGGGAGGGACCCCGAGGCTGGGGACAGGCTGAGGGCGCAGCGGTGTCCCAGCGGTGGCAGGGGACGGGGACAGCAGGGTGTCACCTCCGCAGCTGGAGGTGGAAGGTGATGGCGTCCCCCATGTCCTCCAGGCCGGACACGCTCAGCTCCATGTCCACGGTGATCTGGGGACAACAGAGGGGAGGGGACACAGGTAGGTGACCAGCCCCGATGGGTGACGGGCACAGCAGGGCCCCCCAGCCCTTACCCGGGCCCCCGCTTTCATGGGGTTGCCCAGCTCGCAGAGCACCACGTGGGTCCCGTTCTCCTTCTTGGGGTTACAGCTCAGCTTCTCCTGGCCCTTGAGCAGGGGACACGGGAGGGGACACAGAGAGGGGCACCAGGGAGGGACACAGGTAGGGACGGGGGGGGGGGGGGGGACACGGGAGACACGGAGAGGGGACATGGGGGGACATGGGAGGGGACACAGGGTGGACACAGGAAAGGGGTCATGGGGACGGGACACGTCATGGACCCCCCCACGCACCGAGTGGGGCAGGGTGTAAGGCCCCCACCCCAGACACCCCTGGCACCCATCACCACTGGGCACCCCATAAAGAGTGGTGGCCACCAAGGGCAGGACATGAGCCCCCCACCCCAGGATCTCTGGGGACCCATCCCCAACGGGCACACCCTGGGGACCAAGGGCAGGACAGGGGCTCCCCACCGCAGTCACCACCAAGGAGAGGATGTGACCCTCCCTGTCACCCCTGTCACCCTGTCACTGTGTCGCCCCAGCCCGCACGCACCGGGATGCTGCTGCGGGCAGCCTGGTAGTGGGTGCCGGGGGGCAGCTGCACCCTCAGCTCCGCCTCGAAGGCGCCCTCGCCCGCGTTGGTGGCCTTGGCTCTCAGCGACAGCGCCGCCTCCTCCCCGATCAGCAGGCGCTGGCTGGGGCTGGGGACACGGGGACAGGGCTCAGCACCCAGCGGGGACACCGGGCACCCCTCACCCCCCCGTGCTCACGTGTCGGCGGCCAGATGGAGGTCGGGGACGCACAGGTTGTCATCGCCACAGTCCTCCAGGATGATGTGGGTCTGGGAGGGGACACGGAGGGGACAGGGGGACCCCCATCCGGGGCAAAGTGTGGGAGGGGGAGTCATTGGGGACAGCGGAGACATCCTGGGGAGGGATTGAGGGGGACAGAGGGGACATCCCACAGGGAAGATGTGGGATAGTGCAGGGTAGAGAGGGGACATTGCAGGGAGAGGGGACACTGCAGGACAGGGAGGTGACATTTCCGAGAGGCAAGAATGGGGACAGCGGAGAGGACATCCAGGGGGAGGGATTGGGGATGGCAGAGGGGACCGAGGGGACAGTCTCAGAGTTGGGGGAAGGGGACAGTGATGGGTACAGAGGGGACATCACAGGGAGGGATTGGGGACTGCAGGTGAGCACAGAGGGCTGGGCAGGAGGGACACGCCAGGGAGTGGCAAGGGACAGTGGGGAGGACATTCCAGGGGGAATGGGGACAGTGGGGGAAGTAGGAGCCACGTTCCAGTGGAAACTGGGGCCAGTGCAGGGGACAGGGGCAATGTCCCAGGGTGGTGTTGGGGACACTGGCACAGGCTGGGGTCCCCGGAGTTGGGCACACCCAGGCTGGGTGTTCCCCCATGTGCCCTGGCCCCACCATGGGGACGAGCCCACCCCGTGTCACCACAGTGCCACCCCCGAGAGCCACGTCCCCCTACCTGTGCCTGCACCAGGGTGTCCCCGTGGAGCACCAGCCTCGGGCCCTTCCCAGGCAGCGCCAGGGCCACGCTCAGGGCCACCGGGCTCAGCTTGTCCTTGAACTCAGCCTCGTCCTGGGGACACCCACGGGGACAGAGCACTCCGGAGGGTGCCCCGTGCCCACCCCACAGCCCCACCCACCACTGTCCCCATCCCTGTTAGCCACCTGCTGGGACAGGGGGACACTGTTACCCCAACCTCTGTCCCCATCCCTGTTAGCCACCTGCTGGGACAGGGGGACACTGTTACCCCAACCTCTGTCCCCATCCCTGTTAGCCACCTGCTGGGACAGGGGGACACTGTTACCACAATCTCTGTCCCCATCTTGGCTGGAAACATCACTGTCCCCTTCCTGTCCATCCTGGTGAATGTCACATCCATCCCTGTCCCCATCTTGGCTGGAAACATCACTGTCCCCATTCCTGTCCCCATCCTGGCTGGAGATGCCACAGCCCTATCCCTGTCCCCCCCTCCACGGATTGTCCCCAGGCCCTGCGGTGCTGTCCCCGTGCCCGTACCCGCAGGTAGGCGGTGAGGTTGGTGCACCGCGGGGGTGTCCCCGGTGCCAGCTGCAGCCCGTCCTGCCAGGACGATTGGTGTCCCTGCAGCAGCAGGACCCGCCGCGACAGCCGCGGCTTCAGCCGGTCCAGCTGCAGCTCCGCCTCCAGGCCTGGTGGGGAACGGGAGGGTGGCACTGGTGACACCTCCGGTGACACCCCAGGGGTGCCCACGTGCCTTCCGGGTGACGCTGGCACTCACGGATGCTCTGAGGGATGTGCTGGCCCGTCACGGTGACACAAAACACCACGGGGAAGCTGCGGGGAGACAGCACCCAGGGGTACTCAGGGACATGTCCTGTCCCTTCGGCAGTGTCCCCATAGTGTTCCCCATAGCAGTGTCCCCACAGCAGTGTTCCCATAGCACTGTCCCCTCACCAGTGTCCCCACAGTGATGTCACCATATTGTCCCCAAGGCAGTGTCCTCAAGGCAGTGTCCCCTTGGCAGTGTCCCCACGGCAGTGTCCCACGGCAGTGTCCTCAAGGCAGTGTCCCCATGGCAGTATCCCCACGACAATGTCCCCATAGCAGTGTCCCCTCGGCAGTGTCCCCATAGTGTCCCCTTGGCAGTGTCCCCACGGCAGTGTCCCCATAGTGTTCCTATAGCAGTGTCCCCATAGCAGTGTCCCCACGGCAGTGTCCCCATAGCAGTGTCCCCACAGCAGTGTCCCCTTGGCAGTGTCCCCAAGGCAGTGTCCCCTCACCAGCTGACACGGACGCTGGAGTCGGGCAGGATGCAGTCCAAGACTTCAGGGTTCAGCCCGTCGGGGACACTCAGCTGGGTCCGGGCCACCACCACGGGCAGTCCCCTGGGCCGCGGGGACATTGCTGAGGTGCCGGGGACCCCGCAGGGAGCCCGGGCCACCGCGGGGACGGGCACTCACCGGTACACGGCCACCCTGTCCGCGCCGTACGCCCCCACCAGCACATCTGCGGGGACAAGCAGGGTTGGTGGCGGGGAGGGGACACCGGGGTGGCAGCGCGGTGCCAGGGCGGTGGCAGGGCGGTGCCAGGGCTGTCCCCAGGGGCCGTGCCCGGGCCGTACCCGCGCAGCCGTTGCCGTCCAGGTCGGTGGCCCCGCGCAGGGCGAAGCCCGAAGGGCGGGGCCGGGGAAGGGACTGTCCAGGCGCTGCGCGGCCACCGGCGTCAGCCCCTCGCTGTGCCGCGGAAGATGAACACCTGCCCGCTGCCACTGTCACCCCCCTGCGGGGCACCCACGGCCACGTCTGGGGACAGAAGGGTCGTCAGCACCCACCCGGCCTCTTCTGCCTCAGTTTCCCCAAGGCACAGCCCCCTCCCTCCCTTCCCGCAGCGCTGTTACCGCCGAAGCCGTCCTGGTCCAGATCGCCGAGGCTGGCGATGGCGCGCCGAAGCGGCCGTAGGGGTGGGTGCCCGTCAGGGTCTGGGGGGGCCCGGCCAGGGCTGCTGCCCCCTCCCCAGGTAGAGGTAGAGGCGCCCCAGCTCGCTGCGCTGCCCGTCGGGGCGCCGGGCCATGTATAGTGGGGCACCAACCAGCAGATCGTCCTTCCTGTGCCCGGCGTGGGGTCAGGGTCAGCGCCCCCAGGTTTGGGGGCTGGGGGCACCCTGGGGGTGCCAGGCACGAGGCAGCACCCCTGGGTGTCCCCATGGAGGAGGTGGGGGACTGTCCCTGCTCTCACCCGTCCCCATCGACATCAGCCACTGCCACCGTGTGCCCGAAGTACGAAGCCACCTGGAAAGGGTCCGGGCAGGAGGTGGCACCGGGTGGTGCCAGGGGCACCGTGAGCGGGGGGATGGGGGAGCAGGTGTGCTGGATAGCGAGCGGAGGCGTGCTTGGGCACGGGGGTTATTGGGGGCTGGGATGTGGGGTTGGGATGCT
The DNA here is from genome assembly GCA_009741485.1 of Malurus cyaneus samueli. Classification (NCBI taxonomy): domain Eukaryota; kingdom Metazoa; phylum Chordata; class Aves; order Passeriformes; family Maluridae; genus Malurus; species Malurus cyaneus. The sequence continues at coordinate 139,272 of VKON01000182.1, read as the reverse complement.
GTTGGGCACGTAGAGGTGTTGGGGGCGGGTATGGGGGGCTGGCATGCTGTGGTGCACGTATAGGTGTTTGGGGTCTGGGATGCTGTGGACCACGGAGGGTATTGGGTGCTGGGATGGGGTCAGGAGCGCCGTGGGATACGGGGGTTTATTGGTACTGGGATGGAGGTCCGGGGCGCTGTGGGGTACGGGGCTTATTGGGGTGCTGGGATGGGGGTCAGGAACACTGTGGGTACGGGGGTTATTGGGGTACTGGGATGGGGGTCAGGAACACTGTGGGGCACGGGGGTTTTGGGTACTGGGATGGGGTTCGGGGGCTGTGGAGCCCCGGGGTGCTGGGGTGGCACAGGGCGGGGGTACCTGCTCGCTGGAGATGCCCCGCAGCCGCGCAGGGTGACCCCCGCAGTGAAGATCTCCACCTGCCCAGGGCAGCGTCAGGCGCCAGCCCCAGCCCGGGGCGGCACCGCGGTGTCCCCCTGGTGTCCCCTCCCACCGGGCACCCCCAGCACTCACCTCGCCCCTCGTGTTGCTCTTGTTGGGGACCCCCACCACGTACTCTGTGGGGGATGAGAGCCCTGAGTGCCCCCATTGGGACATTGAGGGGGCAGGGGGACACCCCCAGCACTGGGATGGACACAGGGGGGACATCCCTGGCAGTGGGGTGGGCACAGGGCGGATATCCCCCCACTGGGATGGGCACAGAGATGCTCCTGGCATTGGGATGGGCACAGGGACACCTCCGGCACCGGGGTGGGCACAGAGATACCCCTGGTGCAACATGGGGGCATGAGGGCACAGAGATGGACCTTGTGCCCTGTCCTGTCACAGCCTCAGTCCAGCCCCTCTGGGAAGGGCAGCAAGGTCACTCGGTGCCCCAGGCCCATCGACCCCCGTCCCCCGCACCCCCCAGCCCTACCGTTGGTTTTGGGGTTGCCATCAAACTCGCCCACAGCCACCGAGTACCCTGCAGGGAAAGGGGCACTGGTGACCCCGGGGTGTCGCAGCAGGAGCTGGCAGTGGGGCAGGGTGCCCGTGCCCGCTGCTCACCCCGGTACCCGTCCTCGTAGTCCCTGGGCACCGGCTCGGTGGGGCGCCCGGGGGTCCCCAGCCACAGCAGGGACGTGCCGAGGAAGCGCCCGAGGATCTTGTCCAGCTCCACCGAGTACACGAGCCCTGGGGGACACGGCGGGGGTGGCACCAGCACTGACGGGGCACCCGCTGCCACACGCCCCGGGCCGCCAGAGCCACTGCGGGTGGCACCCGTGGGGTGTCCCATGCCGGGTGCCCCCCTCCCGCCGTGCCCATCCCAAGGGAACACCCCGGGAGCGGCGGCCGGGGGGCAGCGCCGGCAGGAAGGACTCACCCGTGAAGTAATACCCGCCGGGGGCACCCAGCACCAGCGTCCCGTCCTGCGGGAGGAGAGGGCTCAGCACCACCCCGGGGCACCCCGGATCCCCTCCAGGCATCCCCACCGCAGTATTCCCCACCCTGGCATTCTTCTCAGGCATTCCCACCGCAGTATTCCCCACCCTGGCATTCTTCTCAGGCATCCCCACCGCAGTATTCCCCATCCCGGCACCCCCAGCCCAGCATTCCCCCCACTCCTAGGGCCTCCTCTTGGCATTCCCACTCCAGCATCCCCCACCGTGTCCCCAGTACCATCCCGGCCGCACCCACTGCAGCTCTGGCAGCACCCCATGCATATCCCGGGGGGCCCCCCGACCCCTCCAAGGTGCCCGAACGCCCCGACTCCCCCAAAGCCGCCTCTCACCGGGGTGACAGCGGCGCTGAAGCCGATCTCGCAGTAGCGCTTGTCATGCGCTGCGGACACAGGGCAGGGTCAGACGGGCGCGGGGTGGAGGGCACTCCCCGCTCCCCGGGCCCCCCTCACCGTAGCTGCTGTGGCGGTAGGTGCTGGCCATGGTCCGGTCGCGGCACGGAGAGTACCAGAGCAGCCGCCGGCCCGGGGTGCGCACGAAGCAGGCGCCGGTCGGGGTGCGGAACGCCTCGTCCTCCCCTTCCAGCGCGTTCCAGTGCTGCAGCGGGGCGCAGACCTGGGCACGGCGATGGCACCGGCTGGGTGCCCACCCCACCCCGCCGCCGCCCAGGACCACCCACATCCTCCCGAATCACCCACCACCAGATTGCCGTTCCAGCTGGTGACGGACGCTCCCAGCCACTGGTGTGACTTGTAGGTGCGGAGCTCCAAGGTGCCCTGGGTCTCCTTCTCGTTCCCTGGGGCAGCAGGAGAGGGAGAATGTGCGGGGCTGGCACCCACCCCGCGCCCACTCCCCGCCCCACGGCGCCCACGCACCCGCAGTGTCGATGGGGAGGGGGTGGCAGGGGGTCTCGTCGGGGGGCCAGGAGCAGAGGAAGACGGCGCCGGGCTGAGCCACGCCGGCTGGGAGGTGTTGGCACGGGGGGCCCCCACCGCCACGCTGGGCCTGGGGGGCAGAGCGGGCGTCAGAATTGGGGGGAGGGTGCCGTGCCCACCCCAACACCCCGGTGCCTCCCTACCTTCCCTCGCTCATGTGGAAATCCAGGGCGAAGCCGAAATAGCTGCCAGGGGGTCCCTCGTAGACGGTTGGGGGGTCCTGGAGGAGCCCCAGGGTGAGGGGCAGGCGCAGCCCCCCGAGGAGCAGCAGCACCCGCAGCAGCGCCATCGTCACCCCAAAACGCGGCCACAGCCCTTGCCGGGTGTCCCTGGCTTATCTCGGGGGATGCAGCTGGGGACGGGGCCGGCAGGAATGGGGAGCACAGGAAGGGCCCCCCCGCAAGCACATCCGCTCCTGCGGGGAGCCAGAGAGGTGCGGGAGGACACGGTCAGAGCATGGCGGGGGACGGGAGGTGGCAGTGGCACCGGGACACATGGTGACAAACGGGGACACACAGCCACAGAGCAGCCTGAGCCCACCGCCCGCCGGGCCCGAACCCTGCCTGCCGCGGGTGCAGGGGTCGCGGTGGCCGTTTCGGGATGTCCATCTCGGGGTGGCTTTTTGGGTGGCTATTTCGGGGTGTCCATCTCGGGGTGGCCGTTTCGGATGTCCATCTCGGGGTGTCCATCTCGGGTGGCTTTTGGGTGTCCATCTCGGGGTGGCTATTTCAAGGTGCAGGCAGTCCCCACCAGCGGAAATGTGGCGAGGATGTGGGAGGACAGCAGAGCACAGGGCCCCGCCATCGCCCCCGGTGTCCCCTCCACAGCCGGATGGAGCTGACAGCGCTCAGCCCACCCCCACGCCATGTCCCCCTCCCCAGGACAGGGCACCCCAAAACCTGCCAGGGCAGGGAAATGGCTCCGCCAAGGGACGGGGACAGGGTGGGGACAGCCCAAAGCCGAGCGAATGAGGCGCGTCCTCATGCCCAGTGGAGCCGGGACCCTGCAGCCAAGCCAGGCCTGTCGGGGCTCAGCCCTGCCCGGCCAGCGGTGCCAGCCCCCGAACCCACCTGCAGAATTAATTAAATCATATCAATTAAGGACTCTCATGCTGCCCGGGAGCTCCTCGTACCCACCCAGAGCCGGTGGCCAGGGCCAGGACCAGACCCCGGAGCATCTCCCCGGGAGCCAGCCCGTGCGAAACGCGGCTTTCGTCCCCCGCACGTGGAAGATCGGGGGATCTTGGGGGCACAGGGGGATCCCACACATTCCCGGAGCCGGCTCTGCTTCTGCCCTTGGGAGCAGCTGGAGCCTCTGGGCTGCCCTGGAGCAGCTGCGGGTGGAAGGGAGCGGGATTTGCCCTAAGCCCTGGCAGAGTTCCGAGGCTCGGAAGGGTTTAGCCGAGCCCGGATCAGCTCCGTGCCCCGGGAGAGGAGGACACCGGACTGAGGGACAGCTGCTCTTCCTCGGGAGGTCTCGTCCCCGGTTGGCAGCAGCCTCTGAACGCAGCTGGGGCCCACACCAGACCCCCTCAGGCAATTGTCATTCTTTCTTCTGCCCAATTACTTAATTTCCTGTTTCTTTCAGCACTCCGCACCATCACTCAGCAGCCGCCCCCTGTCAGGGCCACCCGGAGGACAGCCAGGGAATGGCACCCCGGGCTCCCACCACGCTGCCATGCACGGGTTTGGATTTTTTCCTTTAACCAAGCCAGGGCGTTTGGTTAAGAGAGGACGGCGCTCCACACAAGCAGCTCCACACCACCACATCTTTTTTTTTTTTTTTTTTCCACAAATCATTGGTTTATTAGAAAGGTCTTTTTCCCTCATTTTACAGCATATATATATATTTATATATATATCTTATGTGACAAAGTTAAATACAGTCTGTTTATGCTCGTTAAGTAATGACAGGTTAATTATTTTTAGCGCTATCCTGAAGTCCAAAAACAATCCCTGCCCACAGAGTGCTGGGGCTGGGACAAGGACGGGCCCTACGAAGCTCAGCTCTGACAGTAACACTGAATTGTTCGGTATTTACAGGAAATTGAGTCCCTTTTTTGTGACTGCTGTCACTCTGACCTGCTCCGATTTCTCATTTACACGGTGAGGGAGCTCAGGGGGTTTTGATCCTTTGACTCTGCCTGGTCTGGTGCTGTACTCCTGGATGGGACAGAGAAGGGGGTGAGGATGGGTGAAGGACAGGGAAAGGGAACAGGGATGTCACCACATCCCCCCACTGCTCTGAAGTGCCTCTCAAGGCCTGTGACACCGACAGTGCCTGCTCAGCCGGGACAGCAGCAGCTCGTCCCCTGTGCTGGGGTGGGGAAGCTCCCAGGGACAGGGTCACTTGGGAGAACAGGGAAATCCTTTATGGAATAAGCCAGGATGAGCCCGTGTGTGGGATGGGAAATGGTCCTAAGGCTCCTCCTGCACCAGCAGGCCCCACATCACCCACATCACTGCTTCCAAAGCTGGGGGAAAAGGAAAAAAAAAAAGGGCTGTTGATATTCTGTGAGCACCCCGAATTCCTGCTGCTCCTCAGGCTGCTCCAGTGCCCATTCCTATGGCAGGGAGGAGCACAGCATTACCTGCCAGAGCCACTGCTACCCCCACACCCTCACCTTGCCCAAGTCTCACCTGTTGGTTTTTCTTCTGCAAAACTCTAAATGAAGATTTTTTTTGTTTGTTTTTACATTTTATAGTACATAAAAACTTCAAAAATACATGAGCTTGATAAAATATACATGCTTAGTTGTTCTGCATCTAGCTGAAACTATAAATTGAACCTTTACAAGTGTCTTGGGTCACCTACAGCAAACATATTTACACAGAAGCCACCAGAACAAGTACCACTAAGAACTGGCTGTAAAAAATATTATTGCAATATACTACAAATGTAACCTTTGATAGGAGCTACAAAAAGCAGCATCTTTGTTTACAGAGTTCAGTGCAATTCTTTACATTAAAAAAAAAAAAACCAAAAAAACCAAAAAACCAATCCTATAAATTAATAAGGAAACCATCAGTGTTACAGAGGAAAGAACACGCTTTTCACCCCGCCGCGCTCCCCCGTCCTCTGTATTGCTTCAATTCCTAACAGGATTTTCCTTCTCTCTCCCATCCCAGTGCCTCTTTCCCAAGACCACAGAAGATGGAATTCAGAGTGATTTTTTCCCCCCTTTCAGGAGAAGAGTGGTCAAAACCTAGACTGGAATCCTGAGAACCTCTCTCCAGTCTGGGTATCCCAGCATGGTCCTAGCATGGGAGGATACGGACACGGGATGGAGAAGGATGGGAGCTCTGGACACACACGCAGAGCTCCTCCTCCTCTTTACACAGAGATCTTCCTTCCACCTTTGCTGTTAACACCAAGAAAAACCCACGTGTGCATTGACAGGAGCCAAGGAACCTCCTGCAATGGCTGAAAACTGAGGCCTCCAGCCCCTCGCCAGTACCCGCAGCCGACAGCTCCCGATGTTCCGTCGCCAATTACAAACCGGATTCAATCATGCTGACTATTTTAATTAGATGACCTCATTACAAGGATTTTTAGAGAACCTATTAGTGTGTGTGAAACCTCATTTATCATATACAAGGCGGCAGAAGGAAGATGACCAAGTCTAAGAATCCAGGGGAAAAAAAGCCTTTCTGAGTGTCTCGCTGTTGTACAGGTGAGATGGTTCTTCTGGAGCGGTGCTGCTGCGTGCACGGAGGTGTCGGAGCGAGACATCCCTGGGAGTGGATACAGCCAACAGCCCAGCCCTCGAGCCTCCGGCTTCTTTGGCTGCTCAAGAGTGAAAGGAAATGCTCAGGCCTCACCAGCCCGCTGGCTCGACTCCAACCCCTTCCCAAAACGCCAAATTTTCTCCTTCCTCCAAGGTTCCTTCATTTTGTCCTTCATGTGCCGTGGCTGGGTGGATGCTGCAAGTCCTGTCCTGAGAAAATGGGGTGCAGCAGGGGGTGGAGGTGCAGGGCCGTGGCGGCTGCGGCGGCCGCGGGCCTGGGGGCCAGCAGGGTCGGGTAGAGAGCGTGAGGGACCGGGTGGAAGGTGAAGGGGCCCGGGTGGATGGCGGACGCCGGAATGATGTGGATGGGGTGGCTGGCCAGGAACGTGGCGGGGTGGCCCGGAATAATCGAATGGGTCAGGTGGGACAAGGAGATGGGCGTCAGGTGTGGCTGGGGGATGTGGTGGACCTGAGCGAGGGGCTGCGGGTGCGGGTGGGGGTGGATGCCGATGGCAGCGGCGGCGGCGGCAGCGTGGTGCTGCAGGATGGCATGCTGCACCGTGGTGATGGACGTGGCTGACGCCGCCGCCGGCTGCTGGATGTGGATGGGCTGCAGCGCGGGCGCGGCCGGGGCCAGTGCGGCCGAGGCGGGGAAGGCCTTGACCTGCTTGGCCAGCAGCTGCTGCTGGATGTGCTGCTGGGCCGCCTGCTGCAGCTTGCTGTACTTCTCCATCTCCTCAGGGGTGAAGGTGATGGGCTGGCTCTCCAGCGGGGCTAGGGAGGAATCTTCTCCCCCATCCCGATCCCCTTCCATGCTGGGCTCCCCGCTCTGAGGCACGTAGCCAGGAAAGTGCTCGACGTCTGGAACTAAGGGCATCATACTGGTTTCCACTGGGACCGGCTGATTGCCCCCATCCATGGGCTCCAGCCCATCGCCGTTGTTCGGATCCGAGAGGAAGTTGTGTGGCATGACCAGATCTCCAGAGCCGAAGCACTCGGGCAGCGCCGGCGCATCCAGGGGAAGGGACGGCATCTCCACAGCAGCTTCATCGCGTTTCTGCTCGTCCAGAGGTTTGTCCTGGATTACCATCACCACATCTTCCAGGAGAGACTGGCCGGCCAGCTGACCTTCCTCCATGCCTTGGGAACCATCCTCAGCATCCGACAGCTCCTGCTCCTCACCCCTCTCCAAGCCAGACTCCTCGTATCTTTTGGAGTTTGGTTTCCGAATGGTTGGCAGCTTCCCAATTAAGGGGAGAACCGGTTTGTTGCCTAAGGAAGGAGGAAGTTTGGGGCCGAAGTAGCCCTGGGGAGGATCTTTGAGTTTTATGCCCACCTTGTTTGGCCCCGACAGCATCTCATCAGTGACACAGGGCTTCTTCTCAACCTTCCTGGACTGAACCTTTTCCAGGAGCAGCTTTGCAGTGACGGAGTTCCTCTCCTCAGGACTGCAGTCCCCTTCTGAGGCCCGCCCTGTGCCAGAGCCGCTGCTGTTCTGCGAGAGGGAGCCAGACCCTTTCAGATCCTCTCCTTTGCCATCCTCTTTCTTCAGCAGCGACCCTTCGCCTCGGCCTGTCCGGAAATAGTGCGGAGATTGGGAGCGATAGATCTTGGACCTGATGAAGTCCCTTCTGCCGGACCTTCGCTCCTCAGGGCTCTCATGGCCCCGCGAGCCCTTCCGTGACAGGGACCTCTGCGAGTGGCTGCGGGCGCTGCGGCTGCGGTCCCGGCTGTAGCTGCGGCTGCGCTTCCAGCTCCGGCCCGTCACACTGCGGCTCCTCCTCTTGCTCCGGCTGCGGCTGCAGCTGCTGCTGTGGCTCCTGCCCCGGCTCCTTGATCTCGACCTGCCTCGAGGGTGGGTTCGGCTCCTGCTCCGACTCCTGGACCTGCTCCTGCTCGAGCTGTAGTCATCTTCTGACGAGGAGTACTTGCGCCGCTTCGAGCGGTGGTTGGAGCCGTTGTAGTCAGAGTCATCCTCTGAGTCCTTCGAGCGCTGGGAGCGGCAGCGGGAGCGGTCGCTGTAGTCACTGTAGCTGTCCGAGTAGCTCCTGCAGCGGCTGTAGCGGCTGTGGCCCGAGGATGCGTCCGAGCTGCTCGAGTAGGACCTGTGCGAGGAGTGCCTGCGGCCCGAACGCGAGCGGCTGCGCGAGTGCTCGCTGCCCGAGTCGTAGTCATCGCTGTACTGTGACGGTGACTTCTGCCGGCAGTGCTTGCTGGGGGAGCCCTCGTCGCTGTCATAGTCACCGCTGCTCTGCCGGCTCCGGCGGCCACTCCGGGGCTGTGACAGAGCTGAGCAGCGCCTCTTGGCCCCAGGCACCTGCTGCAGTTCAGCTTTGTGTTTTTTGCCGCCGTGCTCTTGGCAGGAATTACCCCCGTCCTCTTTTTTGCTGCTGCTTCCCTCTTCAGCAGACAGGGATTTCCTCTGGGACTCCTGGGAGCATCGCTTTTTCTTCTGGAAATGGCCGCAGTCTTCAGACAGTTCAGGTTTCAGCGCCTGGTCTGACTCTGTCGAAAGGGAAGATTTACCTTTTTTGTGTCTGTGCCTTTTCCGTTTCTTGGGTTTCTCTTCCCCCAGTTCAGTTTTCCGAGCCTTCTCCTCAGCTTCCTCCTTGTGTTTGCGTTTGTGTCTGCTGGACTTTTTGTGCTTCTTTTTCTTTTTGTGTTTATGGGACCTGCCAGATTTACTCTTGCCCGTGATGCTCTTACCGCTGTCCTCTCCCTCTCCCTTACTGACGCTGCCCACACTGGACTCCTGCTTGTTCTGGGATTTGTTTTCCATTTTTTGAGTGGAATTCCCTACACTTTCAGCATCCTTGGCTTTGCTCACCTCACCAGGTTCTGTGCTCTGAGCGTTATCCTTACAAAGCCCCCCCGAATCCTTGGATTTCTCTGCCCCTTTCCCTTTTGCGTCCTTGTTCCGGGAGAGCTTGAAGTCAAAGTACAGGGGGTTGCAGCTGTAGGACACCGAGGGCTCAGCTTTGGTGAAGATGAGCAGCTCTGAAGGCCACTGCAGCGTCGTGCTCTCGTCCTTACTCAGGACAGGGAAAAAAGGTCCCGTGGGGTGCTTTGGTCCCTCAGAGCCATCTCTGCAGCCTGAGGCAGGCGGAGCAGCTTCTTTAGCAGTGTCTGGCTCAGGGGGAGTGCTCTCTGCAAGGTGTTTGCTCTCTGGTGTATTTTCATTCTCCGGGGTGTCTTTTCGCTCTGTTTTGCCCTGCTGAGCTGCACTCTCAGTAGTACTCTGCTCCTTCTGCTGCCCCGTGCTCTCAGCAGCCTTCTCCGTGTGCTTGCTAGCTTTGGGTTTGGGAGAACTCCCTTTTTTCGCTTCGTGCGAGTTTTTTTTGTTCACATTTTCAGCTTCCGTTTGCTCAGTAGCCTTCATGAAAAGCAGGAATTGAAAGTTGGGCTTGACTTTACAGTGGGCTGGGGGGATGTAGTGGTAATATTCTGGTTCCACGGCCGTTGGTCCATCTTCTCGCCTCATCTTCTTCAGTTTGGATAAGGTGCTGGCCAGAGCCCCGCTGTCCTTGTCGTGCTGGTCATCATCCTCTGCCTTGCCATCAGAATTATTGGTGCCATCACCCTCCCCAGATTTCTGCAGGCTGCCAGCCTCTGAGGACCCCTTCTCATCACCTTTTGCCCCATCTGGAGAACTGGACTCCTCCACATGGTCCTTGAAAACGGAAGCGATGGTCTCCAGCTTCACGGGGGTCTTCTTAGCGAAGGAAAAGGACACCCCGATCTTCTGAAGGGGAGCTCCCAGAGAGCTCTTAATGCCAAAGCTGATGGCCTGTGCCCCCTGGGCGGGTGTCTGGCCTGGCATCCCAGTGCCACCGCCTTGCCCGGTGTTCAGGAAGCCTCTGTCTGTGGTCATCTCTGTGGCCTGGCCAGAGCTCGTCTGGACAAAGGAGCCGCTGTTGGCTGCGGAATCATCGTCGTCTCCACCTTCCTCATCCACAGCCACCGTGGTGGTTCTGAACATGGGCCCGCTGCCAGGAGCACTGCGGAAGAGGGGAGAGAGAGAACACGGCTGACTGGAGTCCCTGTCCCTCTGCAGCAGGATCCATCCCTCAGCTGAGGCAGCCTTACACCGTTCAAGGGCTCTTGTGCCCACACACATGCATTAAAGTATCTTTATAAGGACACTTGAAGTTTTTAATAGTATTAAATCACTGAAGAAAATGTTTTGCTGGATAAAGCAATTTGGGGATGCTCTGCACGATCACTTTAGTGAATTCACTCCTACCAAAACCACAGCACGAGCCCCGAACACCAGTGTGAAGCTCTGCCCTCAAAATTCGCTCAGGATTCCAGAGCAGGAATGCCAGCACAACATCCAGGGGTGTTGGGGACCACCCAAACTCACCACTCGGGCTGCCTCCTCTGCTCAGCCAGCTCGTGCAGGCGCCGCAGGGCTTTCTCCTGCTTCCTCTCATCTTTCCGGGATCTCGACGAGACATTGCGAGCAAATTCCCTTTGCTTGAGATCTTTCAACCTCTAAGGCAAAAGAAAGCAGAGACAGATCAGATCAAAGCTGTTTGTGGCTCATCCAAGTGCAGCTCTTTTAGCTGTAGCACTGGGAATTGTGGTGTCAAGCACCACCCCAGGGACATTTATTGAGCCAGGATGGAGCAACAGCATCTTAGCTCAGCAAAGCCCATGGAGCACATTGCCATCCTCCCAGCAGCTGAAGGAAAACACAACTGGTGGTCACTTTTTGGCTCTCACTTCGAGTTCTGTGTATGTCCCTTTCCAATCAACATGACTGCTTTTCTTTAGCACAGACAACAAAGCTGATTTCAAAGCAACAAGCAAATTCTGGAAGGAAAAGGGGGAAAAGAAGAAGGACTGTTGACTTTGCTGCTCTTGCAGGGTGCAGACGTACTCGACAAAGAGCGCATGACACGAGTCTGAAGAGCACGGGCCAAAGGATAGGAGGGATTAGCTGATGCCAGAATTACCCAGGAATGACATCTGACAAAAGCAATGTACCATTACATTGGAGAAGGAGCCAAAAATCCCATGCAAATGATCCCATAAGCAGATCCAGAATCCAACATACACCACAGTTACTTGTTTTCCTGACAGTAGTTCTGAGTGGGTCTCTCAAGAAACAAAGGCAGAGGGGTCTTCTGGGGTTCAATATTCTGGAGGGCAGAAACACCAAGTTCCCCACAACTCTTTTCATGAGGGACTAAACACAGTCCCAAGGAATTCAAACATCCTAACATCACTGATAGGTAGCCAATTCTAAGAGGAAATAAACATCCAAGACTTCAGAACGTTTTGAAAAATCCTTGTCCCAGAGCACTAGGAGAAGAGGCTGCTAGTTTTCCCTGGAATGTATGTGGATATTCACATTTTTTTAGAGTGTTCTACAGAAGTTTAAGTAACAGAAAGGAACAAAGACAGACCTCTAGCATCCTAAGGGGACTCACTGTTCTTTTTTAGTGCACAATTCAAAACCCTTTCAAAAGGCTCAGCTCCAGAACGCATCCTGTATTCAGCTTTTGGAAGAAGTTTTGTGTTTTTCAGGCATTTCATGCAGGGCCTGAGAGACTAACGGGACTCAGAGCAGGAGTCACTTTGGAACAATTCTTGTACAGGATGTACAAATCACTGGTGAATTCTAAATACTTCTGGCTGGCTGACTCTGCCTCTTTCCTGGAGCAGAGTCAGACTGCCACACACAGAAACAGTGGATCTGGAAACCAACCCAAAGCTCAAATTAGACAAATTAAGCTGGCCCAATGTAAAGAGAACATTGCTTTGTGAAAAAGGAAGGGCTCGGACAAGACAGAGGATTCTCTTACCTAATTGTATTTACTAAATGCGGCTGATTGTTACCAAAATCAGGGAGGACACACAAAAAAGATACAACTACAGACACTAGTAGAAAGAAACTCACTCTTGTGATCTGGACTCCCAAATTAGAAGGGTTTGCTTTCAATACATCAGCTGAAAATGTCACACCACAAAGATAAAAAAAATAAGGAAAGAAAAATATAACAAGAGTGAAGAGAAAAAAAAAAAAAAAAACAACAAGCAAGCATTACTAGAGAGCTGTGGAGGAGTGTGCCAGCTATTCTACGGAGCGGGAGCGGAGCCACGGGACCAAGCCGGGGTCTGCAGCAGGGTGGGGACACACACACGGACACGCACGGACACGCACGGACACAGCAATGATCCCACCTGGACAGCAGAGCTACTTTCACCAGGACAAGTAAAGGGCTCAAAGGGTTTTGTGGTCTATGTTAAATGTTGAAGAGTAAATTTTTTTCCAAGAGGAAGGAAAAAAAAATAATAATAAATGGACTGAGCAATGCTATCAGCTTTTTCATGCTGATTTCGAAAGCGTGTCTGAAATACTCCGGGAAGTTACAGCCACCAACAGCTGACAAAACTATTTCATGGGGGCTGATGCCAAGTCTCGAGATCACTCATCCATTTGGAAAAAAGTATGACCCAGCTATTTACACCAGACATGAACTGTGACCTTTTCCTCTCAAGAGGAAGGTGCAGTGGTGCACTCAGAGCCCCCTGTGCCCCCCAGGCATGGTCCTGCTCATCCCCCAGGACACAAATTGGGCTCAGAGCTGTCGCGAACGATGCAGCTGCCCCCAAGCTCTCCTGCCTCCATTCCATGGCAATTTTAATGCAAATAGAATTAAATGCATTATTAAATGCTGAGCTTTGTGTGTCTCTGCTCCCCAAAACATCCCACTCCCAACACTTAAAATTTAGTGGTGTGAAGCAAATGAAGTACCCCAAAGCACTGGAACTCCAGAATATGCACCACAGATACTCCCAGCTGCACCCAAACCCGGGCCCTTTAGGATGATAAACCACTGGCCCTGGTGTTGAGACTGCTGAGAATTTGTTATTTCCAAAACTGGCAAGAGTTGGTCTGGGTTACCCAGAGATCCCAAGGCTGAGTTTCTTTTTGTCACACAGGAGTCAGAAGGAAAAAGGGTCTTGCTGGGGAAGTATGGGATAGAAAAGCTCCACAAATGCACTGTGCCAGCTAGGAGCTGGGAAAGTGAAATGTGGAACAGAGCTCAGCTCGTTAGACTGACCTAAACCATAAACCAACACCAGAAACTACTCCAAGTTTGCAAGGAACCTAGCTGGACTGCATTATCTTCCCTGATTACATCCTGGGATGGGGAAAGGGAGGAAACAGGAGCCCACACTGCTCATCTATAACAGTAACTTGCTGCAGGAATGAAAAATACCCAGAACTTTTCAAAACATCCTGTAACTCTCCCCCCACTTATTGCTTCAAGTGTGTCACTGAATCCAGTGATTCATCCCTTTGGAGAACACATAACCAGTTCACTACTGCCATGCCCAGTCCTGACTGGGAAGAAGCAACCCAAAGCCTGAAGTCCAATTTCCAAGGGTGAAGGGTGCACATGGAGCACTGAAATGCTGCTCACACACTCCAGGCCTCAGCCTACCCAGGAAATCCTTTGAACTAAACAGATACTTAAGCTCAGCTTACACTAAAGAAATTTCCATCTAATCCTGAGGAGAGTGTTTGTTATTCTAATCCCCCAAAATCTCTAAATGACTTTTTGGCCCACACCATATGTGTGCGTGTGAGGGAGGCTGGATGGCTGTAGGAGGTTGGGCAAAGAACTGCCCCTTCCCCTGCACCAAAAAATTCCAACAAGGATTTAACACAACCACTCAACCATCCAAAAGACAGGAGCCCTTGTCTTGTTGGGGTGACTCCTCCCTTTTTAAGTCTTTCCATCCTGCTTAGCAAGACAACGATTTTTTCAACGGGATTAGAGCCACCAAACCTGTATTAAATCAAACACATGCTTCGTGTTACTACAGGATTTCAAAATCAGGAGTTTTGTCAAATTCCTTCAGTGTGTTTTTTGAGGAAGCTGCAGGTTTATCTAAGCAGCAGACATCTTTTCAAACTGGAGGATCACTGGGACCATAAAGCAAAGGAATGTTCTGCTGGTTTATTTTTTTATTCTGCTGGTTTATTATTTATTCTGCTGGTTTATTATTATTACTTCAGCTGTCACAAGGGCCACACCACAGTGACCAGCAGTGACACAAATCACCAGCACTTACATAAAGTTTTCTCCAGATTTCCACAGGCTGTAGGCAGAACTTCACTACCTCCAGCCTTTCTGGGGTTTATTAATAGCTGCCACCCCACTCAGCTTTGGAACAAAGAATTGTATTTTAAGTTTCCAGACTTGTTTCTAACAAAATTCCGAACTCGTCTCTGCATTTCCACAGAAGTGCAAATGGAGCTCCTGAAGAGCAGGGTTGGTATCAAATCTGCAGCTCCCTCTGGCCTCCAGCACAAAGAGGCCACAGGGAGGGATTATCTCCCAATCCCTGCGTGGCTCAGGAGGGGCTAAACTGGCAAACGCCACCAGGACCTTACAATTCTCACAAATCTGCTTAAACCAGCTGCTCTCCAGCACCACTGAAAAGCTCCTGAGAGCCCATCCCAGGCACAGCAAAGTGGGGAAATCAAGGGGGCTGAGGAGAAGTCGGGAACTGCAGTGGCAGGAAAACCACTGGATCATCACAGAATGTCCCAAGAAGGAAGGAACCCCAGAGGATCATCCAACCCTACACAGACACCCCAACAACCCCACCCTGGGCATCCCTGAGAGCGGTGTCCAAATGCTCCTGGAGCTCTGGCAGCCTCGGGGCCATGAAAAAACTCAGCACACACCAGACTGTGCTGGTGAGATGGCACCAGGTGAGACTTCCACAGTGCCCAGCTGGGCTGCAGAGCTTTACACGCTCAGGACCTTCTGATTTATGGATTTTCTCAGTTTAAGGTGCCAAAGCCACACGGCACCACTGAACTGAGGCCCACTGAGAGATGTTCTTTGCCTAACAGTGCAGAGCAGAAAGAGCCCCTGGTATTCTCACAAGACAAAAGTACTGTCACATTCTGTCACCAGGACTGAAGGTGTGAGACTTTCATGCCAAAACTCACATTGAGATGGGTCAGACCAGATCCACCTCTGGGGCTCGAGACAGGAGGCAGCTCCGTGATACCAACCCCCTCCTCCCCTGCCATTGTTCTCATGTCTCTCTGCCAACCCACATTCAATAAAATAATAATAATTATTAATAATAGTAATGTAATTTTAATTCTGTGCCAGATTCTGTGCAGATTTACAGCTTTCTGAACTTTTGATGTCTGCTCGATTCTGTGCCCCAAAAGCTTCTGGGAGTGAACAACACCATTGAACATGAGCTCAAAGGATGGCAACCTTGATGATTTCATTGAAGTGAGAACACAAGCCTGGCTTATCTTTGGTCATCAACTTTCTCTGCACAATCATAAATGAAGTGAAAAGAATGGAGAGGAAATGGCCTGCAAATGCTGTTTTATTTCATCCTAATTTCCTCCTTGGGAGAAATCAATATTTTCTTAGCTGGGTTAAAAATACAGAATAGTCTGGGTTGGGAAGGACCTTAAAGGCCACCCAGTGCCACCCGTGCCATGGGCAGGGACACCTTCCACTATCCCAGGTTGCTCCAAGCCCTGTCCAACCTGGTCTTGGACATTCAAGGGATTCAGGGGCAGCCACAGCTTCTCTGGGCACCCTGTGCCAGGGCCTCAACTCCCCCACAAGGAAGAATTTCCTCCTCACTTCTAATCCAAACCTTTCCAGGTTAACTCCCTTTTCAGTTAAATCCACTTCTTTTTGTTTTATCACTCCATGCCCTTGCCCCAAGCTCCTCTCCAGTTCTCTCATAGCCCCTTTATTGTTAACTGGTGGCGTTTCTGAGGGTAAAGCATTTCTGGAGTAGAAGATTCTCCCATGTAACACCAAGAGATTCTCTCCACAGTCTTCTCCATTTAAGCTGTGACTGGAAGCCCAAGATTTGGGGAATCCCAAGTCTCCCCATCACAGAAAGTTCAGAGTTTGCATTCAGGGTGTGCCTCAACCCCAGCAGTAACTGCCTCAGTGATTTTATTGTGCTTGAGCAGATCCCTCCCCCTCGGCATGAGATGCAAAGATGCAGCTAATTAGGGCACAAAGGGAACTGCACATCTCTACCTTCAGTTCCATGTTCCACCCTCTTTCCCAAAGAACTTCTTGATGGAATACATTCCCTTTGTCCTTTTACAAAGAAGATCCAGGCAGAATTAATCACCTACACCTCCAAAACACCACACACTTAGGGAAAAAAAACAGCGACACGAAAAGCTGCATTTCAATGCTGGTTTGTGCTCTCACAGGGAACCTGGCACAGGTTCACTCAAGAACACGTTTGTTTTTCACATGGAATGCAGGAGGGGAATGTTTTGATTCTGCTGGGTCAGTGATTCAGTAAACAGCTCGAGCCCTCAGCAGGCACACAAGCAGAACGAGGTGATGGTGGGAGATTCTCCAAGTTCCTGGATTGTTAAAAAACCCCCCACAGTAAAAGCTGACTGTTAATGCTCCAGAAGTGACACACGAGGTTACAACTGTAACAGCTCCTGCAGGCTGCTCCAGGTACTGGCCCCTCACATCCAGGTTTATCTGATATGAATACACAGCGTGGGTACAACCCAGATAAAGGGCCCATACTCATCTTCACACAAATCTAACACACAATTTTGGGAAAAACCCCAAATCAAATAAAGAGCCCTCACAGGTGTAAGGCTGAGTCGAGGGTGTTTGTTCTAGGACTGTAGGAGCTCCCAAGGATTAGGACACTGAGGATCTGCAGGAAAGCATCACAGACTCATTTGGGTTGGGAAAGATCCTAAAGATCACCTTGCTCCCAGCTGCTCCAAGTCCTGTCCAGGTCTCCCTGAAGTCTCACCTCCACGGATGTACACTGGGCCCCTCTTCACTACCCAAGCTCCTTGGTAGCTGCAGAAGTTTTCTTTCTACATTTGCCACCTTTTGTCTGTTAATTACCATTAATTATTACTCTGTTGACTGGGTACCATCAGTAAGTGGGGCCCTTCATAACCTATCAGGCCTTCAACATCGAGATCCTGCATCTAAAAACAGCCACCAATAAAGACATCAGCAGCTGTACAAGAATTTATGAGAGCCAGCCTTGTCCAGTTGCTCTCTGAAGGATGTGGGAAGGAACTGAGCTCACTGTCCCTCCTGCAGGGCCATCTGCAGCCACTCCAGCTGCTCGCAGTGCCCCCAGAGGGACAGGCCATGTGCTGACCAGAGGGTGACTGCTCCTCACAACAGCTGCACTTCTCGAGTCTCCAGCTAATCAAAATCAGCTCCAGAACAACTCTGCACACCTCCAACACAACGGCTAAAACCCCAATGCTTTGGGAGAATAAATGCAAGGTTCTTTTCCCAGGTAAGGAAACGCTGCCTTTTGGAGAGAAGCTTGATGCTGAGGTTGATTCAGACATAGCCAAATGCTCTGTGAAACCAGGACAGCCAAGAAATAAAAGAGAATAAACCTCCCCTTTAATTGTTTGGTGCTGACACAATTTTGGTGGGTCCAAAATGTATCCGGTTGGGATCAATCCACTTACCTATCATCCCTGTGGGGCAATAATCCCGAGTTCCTTCCTGGAATACAAGACAGTGTCTTTATAACTCGGGAGTGGAAAGGGATCTGAGGATGGAACATCTATTTACAGGGACAGCCTAATGCTCGCCGAGCCACAGAGGGATAAGCAAACACTTCAACGTCAGGGGGATATGGAACTAAAAATACTTAAAAGCAAAAATGCCGTGGAAACTGAGCCAAGAAAAAGGCAAAAATGAGCTCTGTTGCCTCAAAAATTACCACTGAGACAACAAAATATTGCAGATAATGTACACCAAGCTGGGTTGCTGTAACTAAGATACTGTAATGGCCTTTCTTTCCAAGAAACCAACTGATGGCCTGCTTTTCCTAAAACTTCATGTTTTTCCTCAAAAACTTCAGATTCATCTTCTTGCAACCTCACCTTCTTGTCCAAAGAGACAAACTATAAAACATCAATGTGCAACACATCAAAAGCACAGCTTTTTGGTTTTTCTTAACTATTTTAAAATGTAGAGTGGACTGCTGGCAATGAGCTCCCTTGAGCAGGGTGAGCACAGCAGCAGGATAATGTTACTGATGCAAATTCACCTTCATTCTGTCTAAGGGTTTTGTGTTCACGCCCTGAATGCTGCCCCAATGGGGTCACTCCCATTTCCGCCCGACAAAGCTGGACAAGCAATTTTTTTCCCTAAGCAAAGCATGATTGCTTCTTTGTTTAAATCCCTCTGTAACTAGAAATTAATGCTGGGTGATGCAGCCAGAGTTTGGAGGCTCATTTTGTTCAAAGCCTGCCCAAAGTGACTGTAATGGATGGAATTATCCAAGAACATAATTCCTCTCAAAATAATCAGCACTACCAAGCAACCTCCAAATTCATTCTCCGGATGAGATGGCCCCACCCTGTGCGTGCACAAGACATTTTTCTCTCAGGCCACTCCTGCTGATGGCTCCTTTTATTGCTCTCTACAGGTTGGTCTCCTCCTCCACAGCAGGTCCAGCTGCTGGAGGGCTCTGAGCCTGACCAGCCTCCCATCAGTGCCCCATTAGTCAGGAGCCCATGGAATCCCACGGCATTGGCACACCAAGAATGTGACACAAACAGGTCCTTCCACCTCCCAGATGAATGCAGGTCACTGCACTGGGCTTCCAGCCAAGCCCATGGAAACCTTCCAAGGAACTTCTCTGCTCTCGGGTGTCACCAATGAGCTCAGCCAAAACCACCCCAATAACCAAGGGAATGAATGGATTTCTGCTCTTGATTCTACCAAATCATTCTTTACAGAGCCCAACTGCCCTACCACGAGAACGCCTGAGAATGTTCCCTTAGCTCAAAGCAGATTCTCTGTCATATTCTACACTTCATACACACACAAATCCTTCTCTAAAGCCACATTCTTGTTTTAAAGCTGTTGTTCACTGCTATTTTGCAAGCTCTACAGCACATCCTCCTCGAGTTAGCAGCATTTTAATGATTATGTTGTTAGAATTTATGAGTAGGAACATGAAACCCCTCCTCTGAGACATTCCAGCCCTGGAGGAGCCCAGCACTGCTGTCTGCTGTGCAGTTACATCTCATTTAGCAGCTTAAATGGTCAAACAGATCACATGAACTTCCATTATTTACTGTGCAGCATGAAGCACCCTGCAGACACTACAGCACATCCCTACCTTGGCAACAAAGGCAACTCCACATAGACCCTGAATACACCTTCTCCTGGGAATTACAGAATTTGGGAAGTCCTCCTTTCTAAGGATTGCTTTGACACAGCCCATTATTTCCTACTTTGCAAACTAAGGTGCTAAAATGCTCACACGTGGGATATCATTACTCCATAAAGTTGTACTAAACACTAAAAGCAAACTGGGAGCCATCCATATCCACGTGGACTCTTCCCAGTTTAACACCAGCACATTCCTGCCCGTGGGTCTTTCAGAATTTTGGCTCCTTGATGCCAACCACTCAGTGGGGTTTGGGTATTTTTTATGTTGTTTTGTGTTTTTAAGTGGATGATGGGCATAAAAATTTTACCCAGTGACATAAAACACCTATTCCTGGAGCAATGAGGAAAACAGATACACCAGGGAAATTCCAATATTGACCACAAACAAGACCACTACGATGAACATCAAACTGATGAGCTGTGCTGCCAACACTTCCTTACCTGTTTGTGAGCGTGGTCGTAAGAGTTGATGTGGTTGTCAAACTCCTGGTGTTTCTGATACTGCTTGTCACAGAGTTCACAGTAGAAGTTTGCTCTGAGGTCTTCCAAAGCCTTGGCAATGGCCTTTTCTTTATCAACATAGTCCTGAAAAATTAACCAAAAAAATGCTTCTGTTAATTGTCCTGCAAAAAAGACTGGAAGATGATGAGCTGTTTTTTTAAGGAAAAATAGTGCTTCTGAAAAATCTGGTGTGCATTGATTATATTTACTGCAGGATCACTGAGGTTGGAAAACACCTCCAAAGTTCATCGAGTCCAAGCTGTGCTCAATCCCCCCCCATGTGCCCAGCCCAGAGTGCCACATCCAGGTATTCCTTGGACACCTCCAGGGGTGGGCACTCCAAATCTCCCTGGGCAGCCCCTGCTAAGGCCTGACCACCCTTTCCAGGAAGAAATTCCTCCTGATGTTCAACATGGACCTCCCCTGGCCCAGCCTGAGGCCGCTCCCTCTCCTCCTGTCCCTGTTCCTTGGGAGTAGAGCCCAACACCCTCGGCTGCCCCCCTGAGCTCCCTTTTCCCCAGGCTGAGCCCTTTCCCAGCTCCCTCAGGATTCTCCATTCCCTTCCCAGTTCTGTTCCCTTCCCTGAACATGCTCCAGCCCTTCCATGTCCTTCGTGCTGTGAAGGCCCAGAACTGGACACAGCACTGGAGGTGCCACTGGACTCCTGCCTACCTGGGCACACCAGGGCCCATGTCCAGCCACTGCTGACCAGCACCTCCAGGTCCTTTCCAGCTTTCCAGTCACTCTGCCCCGAGCTGGAACATCCCACGGGGCTGCTGTGACCCAAGTGCAGCTCCCAGCACTTGGCCTTGTTGAATCCAGCTTGTAAAGCTGAGAAGCCTTTACAAATTCACAGGTGGAATTCCAGAACTTCAAAACACAACCGACCTTGACTGTTTCTTATGCAAAATAACAGAATATTCAGAGGAATATTGGAGGATGGAGGGGACCCAAAAGGACTAAACATCCCCTGCTCACAGCAGAGGTATCGCTGAAAGAAGACTGCTCGAAACCAGGCCTGCAGTGCTGCTGGGGGAAGGCAGCTGTGCCTCACAGGCACCTCCTGCATTGCCTGTGCTCCAAGGAGAGGCTCAAAGCCTCGAGTGAACCCACAGACATTCTGCCATCAACCCCAGGAGCAGCCCTGCCTCCGGAACAGAACCTTACAGCTCTGAGCTCGTTACACCTTACACCTGCTCCGTTCTGAGTGCTGAGAAATGTCTGCTTGATCCTGGTTTGGCTGCCTGAACTCTGGAGGGAAGAACACAGCTCCAGCTCTGAATCACCGCTCAGAGCCCCCCATGCCCAAACCACTCCAGGGAAACCTCTCCAGGAGCCCAATCCACCCCAGTGAAACCCCAAAGCTGCCCATCAGGCTGGGCCCCAGCAGAGACCACTGTGGCAGTGGGCACAGGGAGCTGCATTTAATGAACAGGAGAGAATGATGGGGCTGCCAAAAGGGTCTTCTTCCTTCCGTAACATTTGCAGAGGTGGAAAACCAAACCTCCAGGCACAGCTGAGGTGTCTCACCTGGCAATAGCTGCATCCTCTCCTCTTTTGCTACAGGTTTGGAATATGTACTGAGCTCTGGGACTGGGGAGATCCCAGTCCCTCAGGTGGCTGGACTGGCTGGAAATCCACGTGTGGAAGGAGCCTGAGCTGTCCCCAGGGCTGCTGCACACCTGGGGGGCTCCCAAACGCACCTGAGGCCCAGACACCGGAACCTCAGGGCTGAGCAGCTGCTCCCTCTTGCCAGGCTGGATCAATTACAACCCCAGCAGCAGAATTAATAAAACATCAGCACTCTTCAGGAGATCGCCGGGGGAGGTTTACCCTGAGGAGGTGGAAGCTTTCACTCAAAAGCTACAAATGCTGCATCACAAAGGCCACAGCAGCACTCCCCACACAGCTATTGACCATAGGCATTTCAACTGGAATAAAGAGAAATTATATAAAAAAAACAGCCTAACATTAAAGAAAAAGCACTTAAGAGTCTTTTTTCTGTGTTCAATAAAAACTTCTTATGGGAAGTTTCCTTCCTCAGCAAGAGGAGGCAGCAAACAAATATTCAGGACAGAAAACTATGGAAGATTTTTCTTTTGAATTTCAGATCTTGTTCAAGGCAATATGGTTTATCTCCCAGTTAGCACACCAAAATGGCATTAAAATAACACTACTGAGAATGTTTTCTATGCTGCAAAATTTATTTTAAAAATTTCAACACCCGAGGAGAGGAAAAAAGAATCTCTGAAAAATTTTAGTGCTCATGTTTGGGATTATTTTCCGTTTAAAGCACTGTTCACTTCTACATAAAAAAGGAAGCAACTTCCTGCTTTCATCTATTACCACATGCCCTTGTTAAAAAGAAAAAAGGAAAAAAATCAACAAATCTGAAGTTTTGAGCCTGAAGCAGGTCCCCAGGAAGACAAGAAAGGAAAACAGAGCAGCGTGAGCTGCACAGAACACGGACGTTTAAAGGTCCTCTGAATCCCAGACAAGCTTCCTGCACCATGTGTAGGTTTTTTTGAGCAAGCATCCTGTGGCTAAACAATGAAACCCAGCCATCTGAGTGATCAGAATCTATACAAAGAAGGGAATTCAAAACCATTTCTTGGCTGCAGTTATCCCAAATTCCTCTGAGGCTCCCTGAATGGCTGATCAGGATGCGCCAACATCGGCAGTTACATAATGGACTCCTGTGGAGCAGCAAAAAGTAACGGCTGCAGAGATTTTTCCCAGATTAATATCAAAATGCAAGGGGCTAAGGATGAACGGAGCTAATAAAAACCCACTGGAGCTGCGAGAGACTGCTACTGCTCCAGAGCTCCTGAAAAGATCCATGCTGGATGAGGGCAGGAAGAGAAAAGAGTGTCAGAGCAGCACAGGTCTGGCTGCATTTGGAAAGATAATTGTAAACCAAGAAGCTTGGGATCACAGGAAGGTTTGGGTTGGGAGGGACTTAAAGCTCCTCCAGTCCCACCCCTGGCCACGGGCAGGGCACCTGGCTGCTCCAAACCCCATCCACCCTTCCCAGGGTCAGGAAGTCCATAGCCCCTCTGGGCACCAAAATACCTGCAGTTCACTCACCAAGCAAGTCAAGGTCTCAAAGGAAAAAAAAAAACAAAACCAAAACAAACTAAAAATGAGGAGAGGAGGCTATAAATTTTCATAGTTGAACAAACTGCTGGAAGAATTAACTGTTCAGCTGGGGAAATGGAATTTTAGATTTGCAGAAGTTATGTTTAATTTTAATGACATTGAAACTACTTTCCCATTATTTCTCAAATAATTAAAATTTATGCAAGACTGACATTTCATTTGGATGTCTTGGGCTCTTCCTCAACTCTGGTACTCCCCAAATCTCAGGACAATTGAACAGGGAGGCTTTCCTAACACTTGATGGACTGGAGGGGCTGGGAAGCGGAAGAGTGGATTAAAGGATGAGCAGAGACCGTGTCTCCACGGAGAACCCGGTTACAGCTAATCCCAGAATGCTCCAGCGCGTCACGCTCAATTCCAACACCACAGCTCATTTCTATCAGCCTTTGGCTCACAAAATAACCCCACAGGTTTTGTATATCTCATGAAAATACAGAATTTTTCTTTTTTTTTTTTTTTAATGCTGCCTGAGTGTTAAATTCTTCCAAAGAGCCCCAGCCCATGGATTTCTCCGAGCTGGAGCCGTGTCTCACCTTCCCAAAACGAGCAGGATTTATGCAATAATATCACAATGTACTATTCACTCCTCACTATTTTTTTTTAACACAAAATCTCCTCCCCTCCCAGCTGCTAAGTGCCCCTCTACCACCTGCAGGTTTTGTACTGCCATGGCAGGTTCAGCACAAAGATCTGGCAGCCCTGGGTATAGGGAAGGAAATGTCCTGCTCACCCCAGGACTGTTCCTTCCAGAACAGCAGAAAAGAACACAGAGAAAACCCTGCTGCTGTCCTGGGGGTCTTCAGCTGCTAAACAAACAGCAAGGTGGATGCCAGGAAGTGAATAATCACTTTGGTAAAACAGAAATCATCTCAACCATGACCAAACCCAAGAACGGTGAATTCCCAACCCCAGCACTGCAGCAGAACGAGGAGAGCTCAGCCCTGTAAGAACAGATCCCTTCCCAAGCAGCCCACGGACGCTCTGATGTCGGTGCCCCTCTCTCTGTACCTTGTACTTCTGCCTCAGCTCCTCGGTGTCTTCCTTCTCCACCTCCAGCACTCGCCTCCGCTCTGTGGCATCCTCGGCGTAGTCGAGCTGTTTTTATAAAAACAGAGAAGAGATGCAATTTGGCCCATAAATACATCAAAAAGCAACATCAAATCTGCCAGAATGCACAAGTTAACCATTTTAACTGAAACTGAATCTATGCATGCTGTATTTTGCTCTCCCCGTGTGTCACCCCAAGTGTAACAGGTCATTAATCCCCTGAAGTGGATGGTCCTGGCAGGCCCACAGCAGTTTTGGGAAAGGGAAATCTCACAGCCCAAGGATTCTGGGGAGCATCCAGACCCCAGAACTCAGATTCACAGGGACGAACAGAATTTTCTTACTGTGCTGATTTAAGAGCATGCTGTTTTTTTTATCTCTGATGCACAAACACTCGTTTTTAGATGTGTTTCCCAGCCCCTCCCCAGGAGCCCTGCAGGGAAAGGGGCCAGGGCAGCTCACCTCCATCTCCATGCGGCCCATGCCCATGACATCGTACTTGACGACGATAGGGATGGGATCCGTCCTCCCTGGAAGAGGAACACACAGACAGAGCTCAGGGCCGGCCCAGCACCACAGCTCACTGTACACATTGGGTTTGGGTGGTTAGAGATCTTGCCTTGGAGTGCAGAGACCAGAAAGCTACAGTGAACCAAACACAAGCCATTCTCACAGCTTACAGCCGACCCTGCGCCCGCTCCCAACCCAGCCGGGATGAGAAATGCATTTTGTGATCATTAACCCGGGATGATAAATTCATTTTCTGAACATTAACCGGTCGTGTCAAAGCTTCTTGAGGTTAATGTTCCCCATGACAAGCCCTGGGGCAGGGCTGATAACAAGACTTGAGCCTTCCCCTCAAGGCTTCCACATCAGGCTCCTCATCTTCCCAGATGAAGAAGCTGCTAAAGACATTTCACATTGCAGCTCACGAATAATCAATCAGAACCTCCCTGGAAGGGATGTGGAAGCCTCCCTCCCTCTCTCCCACCAGCTTTTGTCCCTCCCCAGGAGTAAGGAATGCTGAAGAGAAGGATGGCACAGAAGCCAAATTTTCCCCATCCCAACCATCCAGCTCAGCCAGGTGGTCAGGCCCTGCTCCCCCCACCCCGGGAGCGATGCTCTGGCCCTGCCCTGTCACCTGTAAGCTGTGAAAAGGACTGGTTGCGAAGAAAATTGACTTTGAACTAATCAAACTATGCTGGAGATTTTTATTTTTTTTAAAAAAACATATCTTTAATCCACTCATAACCAGCCAAACAAAGCAAAATGGGGCAGACAAGCACTTTACTACCACAGCTTTTTTTTCTTTTAATTAATTTTTAATTATTATTATTTTGATTTTTACATCACAACTGGCACTGGTGGTTGTGATGTAACCCACTGACAAAGTACTTACCTTCTCCGGTGCAAACCTTGAGTGAAAAAACAGAATGTTTACTTCCCTTATTATTGCTTTTGTTTGGTGTAAACAACTGTTTTGTTATACACACATACACAGGTATTATACCTTTGGGCTAAAAGATTGAAAGGTCGGAGCCACAACAACAATCTTCCATTGCCATCCACATGTGCAAAAGATTCAAGTCTTTAAAACTGCCTCAAAAAACCTGCATAGGTGTGAACTCATTGCCAGCATCAGCCATAATTCCTGCCAAAGCCACAGCCCCAGAGGGGCTTCTGAACCTTGAAGTACAGATGTGTACTTCTCTTTTTTTTTCTGAAAAAGTCTGAAATAAATACTTTTTTTTTTAAATTTCAGAAATAAATCCATTTAATTAACTATTTTACAGTTTTGTTCATATGCCCAGGAATTTGACAAGCAGGTATCCAGCAGGTCCAAAAGTAGTGATCACATTGATGTGAAATCGAGCTTTTCTTTGATATTTAGTGTTCACCCTTGGAGAAGGTTTCTCTTATGCCCAATGGTATAATACAGTAAGCAGTGACTGCAATTTTTAGCAAAAGGACCAAATTAAAGACAGGTTATAAAAATGACTTCCTAGGTGCAATTATCACTTTCATAATGTCTCAGCCAGGGATTTACTGGTAAGTGGTGAACCCAAATGGAATGGCTGGCACCACGTGCCAACAATTTATTATTTTAATTCTTTTTTCAAGCTTTTTTTCTTATTGTTTTGGGTATTTTTGGATTTTTTTTTGTTTTGTTTCTCCAGCAATTGAGATCTTTTGATGCAGCCTCATTGCCCTGGTAAACCCCTGTATAGAAACAATGCATCAGTACTTTTGCCTTCTAAGGCAGTCAAAGTTTTTTGTTTTTTTAAAATTCAAAATCTATTTGGAAATTGCAGTAGCAAGTGCTAGTGCCCATCGTGTTGGGGAGAAAAAAAATCAAGTTTGGACAGTATTAAAAATTTATGTTTAAACTGATTTTGGCAGTTCTAACACAAACAGAAACATCCCTTCTTAGCAATACCCTTTAATGAACAAGGATCAGACAAGTGTGCATAAAGAAAGGAAAGGAAAGGAAAATGAAAGACCAAGCAGAAGGATGATGGCTACAACAGAGAAAGTAAGCCTAACATTGGTGCACTGATGACAAAAGGAGTAATTCAGTCTGAAAATAAAAAATTACCACTGCTAAGTTTACCATCACCACAACAAGTCCAGGATCATAACGCTGTAAAAAAGAAACACCATTTGTTAGGCAGAAACCATTAGGGCGGAAAATAGGCCATTGGGCAGGGAGGATGGGTTAAAAAAATAACAGGAGGCTTCTTGCTCACCCCTCCACCCCATGACCGTGCTGTGCCCTGCAGAACCAGGGAGCCATCGGAGCAGCTCCGACTCCTTTGGGTGTTGGGAGAACTCCTGGTGATGGCCCCGCTCCAAGAAGGCACCGAGGCTCGGGGAAGCAGGCAAATTTAAAAAGGAAACAAATCAGGATCTTAAAGGAAATCACCAATACTCTGGGCCAAAAGGAGCTCTGCTTGCAGGTAAGAGGTGAATATTCCACATGGAAAGAAATGCCTTTGTTTTAAATGGAACCATGGTTTCATCAGGAATGGAACACCACGTGTGACACTCAAGTGGCACATCAGGCGTGTGACACAGCTAAGGCAGCAGTGCCAACCCCACATGGAACCCCCTGGCCCCAGCTGGGCAGCAGGACATGCTGCTGGGCACTGGGGTGGCCTCGCTCCATGTCCAAGGAAAGCCATGATGGTGAAGGGACATGGGACAGGCTCGGGGCCACCTCTCACCCACCGGCTGCCAGGGGGCCATGGGGAGCAGCCAGAGGGGGAAATGGGACACTGTGAGTTAAGCTCATTATTTCTGCTTTGAAAGAACTTCCTCAGGAAAAATTACCCAAAGTGGCCGCGACAACAGATCTGTCCCAGCAGGTAAACGAGGCTCGGACGTCGAGAGCCTCCCAGGTCTGGGGTCCCTGCTGAGCCTTTCCTGTCCACCAACATGTTTTGAAGGGAAAACAAACTTCCAAGGCCCAGAACTGCCACACTTCCTGCCACACCACAGGGCTGCAAGCAGTGCACACAGACAGCGAATTCCCAGGGTAATCCTGCTGTGTCCCTGTCCCTGGACCCTGCAACATTTATCTTCTGCTTGAGGCCGATCACAAACTCCTTCACAGACTGGTCACTGCACTCCCTGCAGACCCCAAAGCAGAGAGGGTTACTGCATACAACACTTCCACACACAGGGAAAATCTTGGGGAGAGGACAGAGCAGGAAGCTCCAGTAGGATGGCAAAAATAAACAGCTCACACAAGAGTCACACCTCAGAAAAGCCAATCTCGAAGTAAATTAAGTTTGGAATTATTCCCTGGACTCAGAAATGAAATGAGATTCCCAAACTGACCAGCTGTACTTGTTTTGCTTTCTTCTCCCCAAGAAATGGGAAAACCTTTCTCCCAGCTTGTGAAAAACTGCTCACTCTTGTGAAAAAGCCCCAAACAAACCCCGACAGCCGCCCCCTTCCCAGAGCCCTGCAGCGGCACGGAGCAGGCAGGGAGCAGGGGGCATGTGGCCAGGCAGGCTTCTCCAAATTCCCTCCTTTTTAGCTGCACAAAGTTATTGCATGTGAACAAATACTTCCCCCCTCAATGATATTAATTAATAAATCTTGGGAAAAGAATTCAGCCTAAGACTTCAGGGCTTTGGTGTCAGGCACACAGAGCTCAGTGGGCTCAGGGCCGTGCTCTGGCTCAGGACACGGCATGGGTGCTGCTCTGCTCTTTGCAATGGGAATACCCCAGATGGACCTGCCATCTGAGCCTGCCTGGAAACGCCAGCATTGGCAACACCAGCCCAAGTTTCATCCTGCTTTTTAAACAGTCAAAACAGAAAAGTTTTCATCAGATTTGCATATTGAGGGGAACTCCTCCCTCCAAAAATAGCACCATGGCAGTAGAATCCCAGAATGGTCTGGGTTGGGAGGGAACTCAAAAATCAGTTCCACCCCCTGCCATGAGCAGGGACACCTCCTGCTGTCCCAGGGTGCTCCAAGCCCTGTCCAACCTGCCCTTGGACAATTCTGGGAACAGAGCAGCCACAGCTCCTCTGGGCAACCTGTGCCAGGGCCTTCCCCCACTCAGAGGGAAGAGTTTCTTCCCAATGTATATTGATCTTTTTTTCTTAGTTTACAACCTCCACCCCTTGTCCTATCCCAACAGGAAAGCTTCTCTGTTAAAGAGGCATTCAGAAATAACAGGACAAAAAAAAAGATGAATCCCAAAATTCCATGTTAACATAACTCCATCAAATCTCTTCCAGTGTGTCCCTTACACATGGCTTGTAAGCACCACAGAAGAACAGAACAACCTTAATCCTGCTCATTCTGTTGACATCTTCATCGAAATTCCCCCCAGGTACAGCTTTGTAGGATGCAATCCTAGAGGACTGACTGATATCACACTCGTCACTGGAGATGAATTCCATAAACTCAGCATCTCCAGAGCACACAGACAACAGAACCTGATCTTGTTGGACACGGAGGATTTCTCCTTTTTCATTATCTTTGTGCTGCAACTGAAACCCACAGTGAGACACAACCTTCCAGGGGGGTTCAGCTGCTCCTAGAGAGGGACTGTTCTGTGACCAACACATCCCTGGCTGTCTCTGGTGGATAAAGGTTGGTTTGTTCAGTCAGTACAAACCCCAGAGCAGGCTCTGGAAGGGAAATGTGTCTGGAGTCAGCACCCAACACTGCAGGAAGGGATCCAGAGGGACAGGGCTCACCTTTGGCTGCACTGTGTGTGAAGGGGGAGATACTGGGCTCACAAACGAGCTGCATTTTCAAAGATGAGGATTTTGCAGCTCTCAACACTCCTGGGACTGTTTCAATCTGGCCACATGGGGGCTGGGCTCTGCTCCCAGGGACCAAGTGACAGAACAAGAAGAAACAGCCTCAAATGGTACCAGGGGGGATTTCGGTTGGATATTGGGAAAATTTCTTCATGGAAAGAGTTGTCCAGTCCAGGGCAGTACTGGAATCCCCATGCCTGGAGGGCTTAAAAGCTGTGTAGGTGTGGCACCTGTGGACATGGGTCAGTGGTGGCCTTGGCAGCACTGGGGTCCCTAAGAGTCTGTCCCACTAAAAATTCAGACTCCTCATTCAGTACATCCAAAGGGAAGAGGGGAGGAAATCCACTCATTTTCACTGGTGCACAAGCCTGGGGTGCTTCTCACTGGCTAAAAATGACAGCACGTTACCAAACCCATTCCAACTGCTGCAAGAAGCAAATAAACAAACAAGGGCAAGCTTTAATCCTGGTCCTCTTTGGGAATTAGATCTGTGAGCTCATCCTGTTTATGTCAGATTTCTGGAAGGGGTTGAAACAATCAAGAGATTCAAACAAAGGTCCATCATCCTCAGTGGCAAACAAAGTTCCAGAGACGAGAAAGTGTTTTCTAAGAACACAAAAACTGCACTGTGAATTTGATCCTTACTAAGCAGGGGACAAATGACAAGAGAAAGTCAAGTTGTAAACACCCCAATCCCATGGAAAACTTCCAATGGGAGCTCAAAACTTCTCAGACACATGAACCAAGGGTGACACTTGCAGAAAACCAAGCTGAGGTTTGACCTTGAGGCATCAAGCAGAGCCCCTTGAACTTTTGAAGGGGAAGGAATATAGTGGAGTCTGGGTGAAAAAACATCCTAACCCCAAATGCTGGGCAATGGATTAGAGAGCAGCATGGAAGCTGCTGGAGCAAGAACACAATTGCTGGTTGATCTAGGAGAGGAATCAGAGATAAGAGCTGCTGTCTGTGTTTATCTTGGTAAGTGAGAGGGTTGAAGGGTCTGGTCTGATTTAGGGCTGTGCTGAGGAGTGAGGCAGGTTGAGCACAGCCATGACCTCTCCCTTGCCCACACCCGTCTCTCCCAGTTTAACGGAACTGCTTTTCCATTGCACCGGCACAAAGGCCCAGGAAGCCTCATTCCAAGGCAGGAGTAGGGCAATTGTCACAATGAACAAGGCACTGAGAGATTTCACATTTCACTGGCTACACCCACTCCAGTAACACAAACTCACCACCTGTAATCAAGGGAAGGATCTTGCAGCCCCAAAAGCAAACAAGGGGACAACTGCTCCCCCCAAAGGACACCAAGGCACTGAGCAAACCTCCCTGTGGGTCTGTGGTCTGCTGGGTTTGAACACAGCAGTGAGATGGGTGTGATGACAGCAGCAGCCGCAACACCCAGGTTCCTCAAGATGAAAATATCACTCTTTAAACCACTGCAGTGATCTGTGTTGCAAACATGAGCATAGAAACGTTCACCCATGCCAGGATTGAGGTTCCCATGAGGACATGTTAAGATACAGGAAGATAAGAGAGAGTTCACAGCTATTTCTTGGGTAAGGCTGCCAAGCCAACCCATGCTGAATGAATAAAGGCACTGTTAAGCATTTTTATCTGACTCTTCTGTATTTTCTTGTATTCATTACAAAGCTCCAAAACCCAGAAAGAAATCTAACACCCCTCAGTCCTTCAGATGCTCATTGTTCTGTGTTCACAGGCCTGACACACATCCACCGTCTGCTCCACGAGATCAGAGGAGCCAACAAATGGAAAACACATTAATATCCGAGCTGAAGCCATTTGGTAAGCGGGTGACAGCGCCAGGATTCAAGACCTTGGAATTCAAACCCTGAGCTCATTTCTCCAAGCTGCAGCTGCCAAGTGATCACATTTGTGACTGATCTCAGTTGCTCGAATGGTCTGTTTATTGCTCCCCGCAGCCCCAGGAACCTCCAGCAAAGGCAGAGCCCGTGGCCACCTGGCACTGCCTTGGAACAGGGCCCCGGCTCCATCCCCCAGCCAGGGATCACCCCGGGAGCTGCCAGGGAGGGGATATTTCCTGCCTGAGCCGCGGGATCACAGCTTCACCTGCAGCTCTGAGCAGCTTCCCACTTCTGCTCTTCCACCCTGCTCAGCCCTCAGATCAAGAGGGAATGCTTTCCCTTTTCTGAACAGATTTAAGGAGGAATGTGCCGAAGGAGAACTGCACTGGAGTGATGTTGAGAGGGGAGTGCTGACTATATTTATCCTCACAGAATTTGCAAGTCAGATCATAAATCCACTTGTGCTTTTTCTTTTAATTGAAAACCACGCAACAGCTTGACGGAGGCACTGAATTTTAGCATTTTTGCCACACCTAGCAAATTTGCTACACCTGACTTTACTACCTCAAAAGATATATACATGAAAGGATAAAGTAAACCTAAAGCACTTTTTAACAACTGTGCTTCCTGTATCACCAGAATTATTTATACAATCAGAGTGGGGCACACCCAGATAAACAAGAACAGCACTGCCCTGACAGTCTGTGCATGTTTATTGCTTTTAGCCTCAGTGGAAGGGAGTAAGGATGCAGGAAGGGTTCCCAGCTCTGCCAAGAACTCCCAAGACACATCCCTGGCCCTGCCCTCTCCTCACAGTGTTACATCATCAGAGCTGCTCCTTAAGGAGATCCAAGCAGCTCTTCCAGAATAGTGATGCTGAAACAATGCCAAAACTCAGCAAAAAACATAAGCAAACATGAAGGAAGTTATTATTACATAGGAAGAGGAATCAGGGGACACAAGGCATTTCTTCAGGTCCAAAGGCTGCAGGGAAAGTTGCTACCACTGCAAGGAGCTGCCCCAAAAGGGACGTCCTGGCCCTAAACAGAACCACCTGCTGCTTCTATTTCCTGAGTGCTGGAGATAATCCAAGTCCCAGTCCAGACCTGAAGCCACCCACCTTGAAACTGCACTCGGGTTCACTCTGAGCATTCTCACGACAATAACCCAGTGCTGAATGAGCTGCCTCAGCCCCTGAGGAGCAAAAAAACAGCAACTGCAGAGCCACACTGAGCCCCCACGTTACCTGAGCTGTTTAATTCACAACTGAAGCACCGAGGAGCAGCTCTGCCATGACAAATCTGTGTTATCTGTTGCCATTGCAAAGTACGAGATTGGGATTCATCTCTTGAAGATCCCACAAATGATCAGGACAATTTCAGTCTTGGGAATACTGTGGGAATGTGAAGTAAATCAGTGTTTTTAAACTTATCAAATTAATCATATAGGACACAGTTTGTGTAAAGTTGTTACACTTGTAACTGCCTTTGTACAGGTGTTGGGCTGTTTCCAAAGGGTCAAGGCTGCAATCAGGCAAGAATATTTATTTACTTAATGGAGAACTTTAGAGAGGCCAATCTGTGTTGAAAAATTACAGCTATTACCCAGAGTGGGTAAGAATGAGCTGGACCTGTCCACCAGAGCTGCTCAATCCTTCTCAGAGTCCCCTGATGGCCAGCAAACACCAAATTTCCTACTGCCCTCTTGCCCACCCTCTGCAGGGCCTGCTAGGACCCAGGAAGCAGCAGGATAACCTACTCAGTTTTCCCTGGTCTAATTAAATGAGATTAAACTAACGGTTTCAGTCTTGCAGTTACACCTCTAGAGTACTATTAGTTCATATTAAACATTCACGTTGAAAATGGAAAAAAAAAATCCAGAACTTTACAGCACAATTATTTTTTTAAACAAGACTTGTCAAAAAAATTGACAGGGAAAAGGCAAAGAGCTTATAAAAATATTTTCAAATGTACAATTCAAATTATCCCAGTTCAGCATGCCATTCTCCTGGCTTTTCATAATACTACTTTAACTTAATGGGAAATACTTATTCCAAGAGAAATCATTAGAGTGGTTGAATTCAGATTTCATTCAGCCCTCTCATTCCCCTCCTGCCTTACATAACTCCTGATTTATTCACAATCCTTGGGCTCATTTAGCCCAGGACTTCACACGAAAGTCAGGCAATGTTTTTAACCAATCTTTTGCTAGTTTCGTTTTTTCAGGAGACCAAAAAACTCTGAATTATCAACTAAAGGTGTTCCCCCAAGGATAAAACAGGCCAGGATCACCATTTTCTCACTTGTCAGAACACAGCCATCACACATCTCTCTGGAAAAGTGGCTCCCTAAGCTGTGCTTTCCAAATTAAAAAAGATCCCCGTCAAGTGGCAACCCCCTCTCCTGCTTTTTCATATTCTGTTAGCAAGCTGAAGTGCCATTTCCAAATATAACACAAGGAAAAAATGGTGAAAAACATCAGGGAAAGAGAGAGCTGAGGGATGACTCTGCTGAATTCCTTATGAGCATCCCCGAACCAGGATTCCAGCACGGGCGTGGTGAGAGGCGACAGCACCATCCCTGCCTGCTGCTCCTCTCAGCACGCAGCTGAAATGAAGGGAAAGCTGCAGATGTTTCAGGCAGGGCACAGCTGTGCTGGTGACAGCCACGTCACTGAGGGCATGGGCTGTGTGCTTCCCTAAGCAGGGGCTCAGATCTTCTGTTAACAACATTTACACCACAAGGCTGCTGCCCCAGGGGGTACTGAACACCTCCGCCGCTGGAATTTTCCTGAGAATGAGGCACATCGTACCACAACAGCAGATTTTTACCCCCAGCAATCAGACTGCAAGTGGGGATTTTAGGCTGTTGCAGCTGCACCCAGAGACAGCTCAGCACTCTGATTCCATGCACCAGGGGTAGTCAGGGTGAAGGAACCCATCACAGGGCACAGTTCTGCAGGGTGAAGTTCTTGTAGAACAGCACCACAGGGCCTGACTGCAAGAAACAACCTGAATTTCTGCCTGGCAAATGTAACACAGCATCACTGTGGGATGCTATCACAGGGTACAGCTCTGCAGGGTGAGGCTCTTGTAGAACAACACCACAAGGGCCTGACTGCAAGGAACAACCTGAATTTCTGCCTGGAACAATTTCTGCCTGGCTAATGTAACACAGCATCACTATGTGATCCCATCACAGGGCACAGTTCTGCAGGGTGAGGCTCTTATTGAACAACACCACAAGGGCCTGACTGCAACGAACAACCTGAATTTCTGCCTGGCTAATGTAACACAGCATCACTATGTGATCCCATCACAGGGCACAGTTCTGCAAGGTAAGGTTCCTGTAAAACAACACAACACCACAAGAACAACACCAAATTGCAAGAAACAACCATTTCTGCCTGGAAATTGTAACACAGCATCACTTTGGAATCCACAGAACTAAAGAGGGAGCCCCAACTCAGAATTAAAAGCGACATCACAAAACTCAGCACACTGAACTCATCCACTTCTGTTCAAGTGTACAGAAAGTAGATGATGCAGCATCAATTCCACATGTTTAACCCAGAATTTCTGAGGGTTTGATGCAGGGAGCTTCTGCAGAAGGTCAGACACCACACCCACAGCTCAAGGCTGCTTGAGGGGGTTCTGCTTGTGCTGCAACTCCTCACCATAGGCTGTGTGAGATTCTAGGCTCAAGCACAGCGTGCAGCAAGAGGAGTTTAACAGGAACACACCTACATCTCTTTAGAAACCTCTCCTGGTCTGTTCTGAGCGAGAGTGTGGAAGAGGGGAAGAACTTTTGTTCTGCTCCTGCCTTCTCACTCTGCATCAAATGACTTCACTCTTCAAACTCCTAGGATAAGATTAAAATTGGATGCAAATGCTTCCTTCCTGACATTTTATATTTGGATTTTTGGGCCAATCTAAAATTCACACAAAAAGGTCACTGGATAATGAATTAAACACTCCCAACACAATCATCACCAATGCCACAGGCAACAGGCACAGACTCTGGCTGCTGAGAACTGAGAGAAAAGCTGGAGCAGCAGCAGCACCCTTTGCACATCCTGTGCCTGCCCAGACCTCTGGAGAAGTTGGCAGGCAGGTGCACAGGGCAATTTTCCCATCCAAAAGGGCTGAAATTCCTGCACTTGCTCCAAAGCCTACATTAGGAAGGTTTCAGCACCAAACTGAGTTAAACTGGGCAGCTTATTTTCACTTCTGTGTTTCTGGGACCGTGCAGGAGGCACAGGAGAGCCCTCATCCATGATTTGTTTGGAGCTTCCAGCCAGTCCCAATTCCCAGAGCTCCAACAACACGTGAGAGATCCGGAACAGTCCCAGCGCCGTGAGAGGAACAGTGGGAACACTGAAATCTGGACAAGGCTGCAAGAGCAAATTCCTGCTCAGCCCATGGGACACAGTGACACCATCACACCCCGCAATCCTATAACCCCTGTTCACTCCATCACATCAGAGCCTGCAGCACCCTGAGCCCTTGGGATCCACCTGGGGCTGGGACAAGGCTTCACCTCCCTTCAAATCTCTGTTACCACACCAGTGATGCACAGAGTGACACAGGGCACCCAAAAGAGAGAACACACTGAGCTCCACCCTCCACATGCCACAGGAAAGGCCCAGAGGTGACAGTAAAACCCCACCATGAGGTCTGGCCCCAGCAGGGACACAAGAGGAGTGAAGAGCACCATGCACAAACCACAGGAGCTCCAATGACACCAGGTTAGAGGAAGCCAGAAGCATTACCAGCAGTGTAATCCTGCCTGAGAGGTTAGAGAGCCTTAGGCCAAGGGGTTAATGGGCATTCCCAGAGTTTGGGGAACTCGTTACCTCTGCATAGTCCTCCACAGCACAGACACCCCATCTCTAACGGGCTCATTCAGAGCTGATGGATTACAAGCTCCCAGGTCTTCAGACTATGGGCATGGGAACACGAGTGAGTTATTTCAAGGGGCCTAGAGCACACCTGAGCTTCAAACACTTCCACAGGTTTCTGCAGAAATGGGGTTTGGTGTCACAGGACGAATTCAGGCTCAAGAGAGCAAGGGGATCGGGTGAGCTGGTTCAACAGCACTTCAGTGTTTCAAGATTTTGCTAGATGCCTGACAAACTGCTGGGAACAGAAGGAAGCCAAATCCGTGACAGCCCTTGGAGGAACCAGGGGGTTCTGCATCCAGAGAACCTCTGCCACCACTTTCCATCTTCAGTGGGCCCTTTACTGCCCTTCTAATGGCTTCTGACACCTGTGAGTACTGAGGACGTGTGGGAACTATCTCCAATCTCGAATTTTTCAGTCCCAAAACATCAGCACAGTTTGAAGCTGCAGCACTCCCTGGCAGTGTGGAGGAAGCAAATCCTCCTCCCTCCACGGTGACTCTCACACGTCCACCACACACACGCCCCTAACCTGTACCAACAAGTGAGGCAGCAGCTTCTACTTGCAAATTGCCAAATGTGAAACTCAACAGTGCATTCGTTTGGATATATTAACAATGGAAAGAAAATCTAATCTAGGAACAAAAAGCAGAAATAATTTTGTTAAAGACCAAGGCTGGAGTTGAAGGTTTCAGACACAAGGGAATGGACTTACCCTGCAGTGATTTTCCCAATCCCTGGCCCAGCTTCCACCCATGTTTCTGGAGTAAGCGGTGTCCAATATTATCCTGACAGACAGAACAGAGAAAACAAACCAAAAATATTCCAATAATATATTCTTCCCTTCCCGCTGACATTTAAACATGTGATGAGCAAGAGATCTTTCTACATATATATGCATGCAAAAAAATGCTACTGAAAAGGCAATATATGCCCAATAAAGGGAAAGACAAATGTCAAAAATTGCTGGCTAGAATTTTTCCAGGGGGATGGGTATCGGGGACGGTCACTTTCTGATGGTGTGCTGGGCAACTTTTGTGCATCACGTTTAAAAGAAATAAAAAAAAAAATCATCAAAATAAAAAGCAATGTGGGAGAAAATAAAGTGTACCAATAAAAATTGACAGTAAAAAGCATAAAATCAAGATGTTTATACAATCATATCCATCACCTAGACAGCACCACTTAAGATTTTTTTGGTAAAGAAAATCTACAACGTGTTTAGTCATTTTGTTTGTGTGTCAGGCTTTTATAATACTGAGTAAGTTGTAAGTGCAAGACTGCCCCACCACTAGAAACCAAAACACAATCAGAGCAAAATCCAGGCTAGACTTGATTGGGTTTTTTTATATATGTATATATATATAAACTAGCATGCAGCCAATATTAAACTGAAAAAACAGTGAGGTTAGTAAAACAAAAAAAATAAAATAAAATCAATTAAATAAAATGAGCTCAAGCACAGACTGGGTGATGCATTTCACATGTAAACTAACAAAAATACTAAGATGTTAGAATGAAACAGGCCTAGCAATAAGTTAACAGCAAGGAACCATTAGTGCATGTAGGGGAAACAATAAGCATAATGTCTCATCTTCCTAAAAAAAAAAAATAATCTATTTTGGAATAAGTGGAAAAGTACTGACGCAGCAATTAAGTGTCAGCTTTTGGAAATGGGGACGAGCAGGGCTCAGTGTGGAAATTGTTGTGTTTTTATGCAAGGTTTCTGCCCCCAGACAAAGAGCAGAGCACTCACAGCACCCTCGAACCATCTCAGTCTGCCAGCTCGCCCTCAGTGACCAGTTCACCCAGTCACAAGCAGTGAGCAGCTCCTCAAAGGACTCTTGGCTGGGACCATGTTCACCTTCTAATCACAAAAAATAAAAATCAAAATCAGATATGAACTTGTCGATTATTAATTACCATCAGGCAAACCACAACTCGAGGTAGCACAGAAATATCCTGAATTATAACAGGCTGTGACTCCAGGACACTGAGTGGCACAAGAAATCCTAAAAAATAATTGTATCTATGTTGCAGGTTTCTTTAATAAATGAAGTCATCAACAGAAACCAGAGTAGGTTTTGTCACTCCACAGTGAAGAAAATGACCACAAAGTTTGCACAACTTTGGTGAATCAGCTTGAAAGGCACAACCTTCCCAAAGATATTGGCTGCATGGATACATTTTTCCTTAAAAAGATGTTATCAAGTACAAATTTTGGATTTTTTTTCTGATATCCAAGTAGAGCAAGACATTTTCTATTCCTGTAGTTCCCAAGGAATAACGTACATTTTTCCCACACTATGGGCTCTGCCCCAGGACACAATTAGGCCTACTGGGAAAAAAATTAAACCA
Organism: Malurus cyaneus samueli; assembly: GCA_009741485.1. Taxonomy (NCBI): domain Eukaryota; kingdom Metazoa; phylum Chordata; class Aves; order Passeriformes; family Maluridae; genus Malurus; species Malurus cyaneus. The sequence goes on along the minus strand of VKON01000182.1, from coordinate 100,885 downwards.
GGAGAAATAAAGAAACGTCTGGGGATAAAAGGTTAAATGCAAAAAAAAAAAATTTTAAAAAAAAAAAAAAGGAAAATAAACAACGATGGATCCCCACCACAAACACCATGGAGAGGGCTGTCTGTTTTTGGGAATACAGGAAAACTTACCTGCAGGCACACCTGGGCAGGCCAATCCCAATGGCCACAGAGTGCCCCGGCCTGGGAGAGAGGGGCTGGGGCTTGGGATGGGTTTGAGATAAGGCACTGATTGTCCTACCCTGACAAAGGATCATTGAATCTAAAAGCCGGTGCTGACAAAAATGGCTGCGTTTTCCAAAAAGAAAAAAACAAAAACAAAAAAATCCAAAGGACAAGGAGTACTTTGCAGTCTTGGCCAAGTGGAGATGAGACATTGTGCTGACTGTGTGTGTTATGAATGCACTAAAATAAAGACAGATGAAGCAGAACGCTATTCCAAAAGCAGTGCAAGTGGAGTGAAAGCATTTCCATACGAACCTGGCTTTAAAAACTGGGCTGTCAAAAGAACAGTTAAATGTAACACAAAGTAAGAAACTGTCCAATCACTAATGGTAGTTTTTTTCTTTTGCTTTGTTTTCAATTCACTGCTTGCAAGTAATGTATTTATTAAAGAAGAGTGAAAGCATAAAATAAATTCAACAAGTCAAGACCAGCTGGGAGATTCAAGAGCGGTGTGTTGTGACTGACACAGTGAAAGGGGAAACAAATGTTAAAGGGAAAAAGAAAAATTTAGAAAGGTTATACACATTAGCACCACTTTTACAGACCCACTCAAGAGGATGGTCCCGAGTTGTTTGACATAAACTGGAATTATGCCTGAACATTGCCCTGTCTCAGTTCCCAGGAGTTGTCTCCCCAGCCCGATCTTTTTCCATTTGTTTGTTTATGCAGTGGAACTACTCCCTAATTTTAGATCCTACTCAATTGAACTGGGGCATCTTCTGTTGTAGTGAATAGGGAGAACAAGTCTAATAATTTAAAATTAACATTTGAATTGGGATCTGGGCATTATTCTGCTCCTTTCTCCCTCCTCGCTAATGGCTATCCCAGACCTCTGATGGAGGCAGATTGACACAACTGCTCTTCAGTGCAAATGCCGCCCTAAAAATGAAATTATGGAAGGCCAGGCTTGCTTGGCTCCCACATGAGAGCCTGTCTGCAGAGCCTGGGGAGCAGTCAGGGATACTGGGACCAAAATGTGACACGGGACAGCAAATGCTGCAACAGCTGACAGCTTTTTTTTTTTTTTAACTGCATTTTTAAGTGAAAGTTCTGTAAAAGTACAGCCTCTTTCACATAGAAAATATGGGGGTTTTCACAGCAAGCTTCCTGTCCATGTCAAGAGCTGTCATTCCTTTGGAACAGACTGCAGCAGTTTTCCTACAGAAGAGCTGCAGTGATCCACAGAAACCTCACAGCCCCAAGAGGACATCCCTCATTTCTCAGCAGAAGGCTGGCACAAGTCTCCTCACTTTCTTACTCTGCCACTTTGAAGCTCCTTGCGTTCCAGCCACAATAAAAATTATTGAGGCAGCCAAAGAAAGTCTCCCAGTGGGTGTCTGGGTGAGGAAGGGAGCTCTCCTGGACCATGTGGGCACAGGATGCAGCATGCAGAGAGAGCTGCTCTGGGTGGAACAACCTCACCTCTGGAGCTGGGCAGCACTGATGGAGAGCTCTGCTTTAATGACGAAGCATAACTTTCCCAAAGTTGTAGGAAATGCAAGGTCTTGGCTCCACCAAACCTTCCCAGAGCTGGACAAGCTGCTTTGGCAAAAGCTCATCCAAAGTGACCTGGCTGCAGCAGCTCAAACAGGTCTCCCCAGTACCCCATCCCATGCCCTGACAAGATGCCCTTGGTTGCTTTCCAGGAGGATCAGTGATTCCTGAGCAGGATATCCCCAGCACAGATTTCTGACTGAGGTCCTGGCCAATAAGAAAACAAACTGCTTACAATTAATAAACGGGGAGAAGAATCCCAAAGTTTTGATGACGCCTGTGGGACATAACCCACAGCAGCAGTTTTGCCTAGCACAGGTTTTCCATGAGATCCCCATGATCCCATTGTCCACCGCTGCACGGGCAGGAACCATTCCTCTCTTGAGTGGATTGTAAGCTGTGCTGACTGTGTATGGAGGAATCTATAAGCAAGGATCAGATGCTACTGGGTGAACCCATGCAAACAAGAGGTTGAAAAGATTCCCAAAACAAAACCTAGAGCTCACTACAGATGACACAATGAAGACCAGAGAGAAAAGCCAAATAGTAATGCTACACCATTCAGCTTCCAGAAGCACATTATTTATAGCGCTGTCCACATATGGCTGCTGCTAAATGTCAAATCAGCAGCCTCATCAAATGACACTTTGGAACTAGTGGAGTCCACAGATCCATACAGATTTGCAGTGCGACAACCCCGGCTCCGGCTCGGCCAGGCTGCGACAGCCCCTGGTGTCAAAGCACCACCGACTGCAGCCTGACACGGAGGGGCTCAAGGAGCTCCTTGTGGCACCGAGCAGCATTAGAGAGAGGGGAGAGGACATTTGTTAGTCAGGACAAGGACAAACTAACAAGCTCCAGGGTAAGTGGGTGATTCCCAGGCTGGCCTCCAACCTGCAGCGGTGATGGCGTGGGTCGACCCCTGACACTGCCTGCACGGGGCCAGGGCTGCTCCTTGGGGGCTCTAAGGGTCTATCGCTGTCTCCTACTCCATCTGCACTGCTGGGATGAGGAAAACCAGGAATTCACAGCAAAGAGACTCAATAAACAAGTAGAAATAAGGAATTAACGTGAAGAAAATCTTGATTCTATTAAAGCTGCAATAATTTGTGACTTCCCGTTCGAGTACCTGAACTCAATGCACTCAAAATGCCCCAAAACAAATGCATGCAGCTTCTGGAATTTTTTTTTAAAAAGGGTGAAGTGCTCTGATTTTTCAAGGACACCAGAGAGCAGTGGTTGCACTGACATGAACAGCCAGTGTAAGTGCAGCATCTTTCAAACCACAACAAGAAAAAGATGTTACTTGTGGTGGTGGGGGGGGAGGGGAATATCAGTATTTGCAGCTCTGAAGAGTCCATTGATATGAAATATTTTCTTCAATTTAGTAATGGAAAATAGCTGGCACTCGTCAGGCTACGTCCATGCCTAGATCCTGGCAGCTCTGTTTTCCATAAATGTACTCTGGTTAGAGTCGCATGTTTCAGTCCAGCCATCTTTGGCCTAATGAGCTGCACACAGCAGGATTTCCACAGGAACAACACCACCAGTAGGCTAATTGAGGACACGTTTCAACATTGTAATGATCTGTAGACTCCCAAACCTATTTTTCCAGCCACCTTTGAGTTGCATGCTGTAGCAGTACAGTCAGCACCTCTCAACAGATAATGCTGCAGAGATGGATGTCACTCACATCAGTGGGGACTGTCACAAGGACAGGGCACAGGAAACCTTCCACCCCCATCTCCAACACCTGCAGGCTTTGGAGAACCTTCTAAAGGTGCTCTCTATCACTAAGAGAGATGTAGGAAGCTGCAAGGAGCACATTTAAGAGAATCTGCTTAACTCACTCTTCATTCTGAAGAATAACATTTTAACTGGGAAGTGCTTTGACCTGCCACAGTTATAAACAAAGGATGCTCATCATCCAAACTGTTTCCGTACCATGAAGCACAGGCTCACTCATGGCTGAGCAAATTCCTTGGAAAAGCCAGTTTGATTGCTAACAGAGAACTGGTTAAGGGATAAAACCCAATTTGTTAATATTGAAAATACTTAGAATGTGTGGTAGTTCCAAAATATAGATCTGCCCTTCCTCCTTCCCTCTCAATTTCAGTTCTGGGTGAGCAAACAGCATAAAACAGAATTTAAAAAAAATAACCAAAAACAGCAGAATGAACACTGCTTTCCAGGTGAAATATCTTGCAGGAGAGGTGCCCTGCTGAATTCTGCCAAGAAAACAATTCTTTCTGTTAACGTGTAATTTGCCAATTCAAAGCACACATCGGTCATTAAAACTGTGGAAGCAAAATCACCTCAACAAGTGTCAGGTAAACTCAACACAGTAATTTCTGCTTCCCAGATGGAGAATTTCTCTTAGGAATCAACCATGTATTTTAAAAAGACCAGGTGAAGATTAACTTCAAAAGTGACCAGTTTGTTTCTGACAATGCACTTGTTCATGAAGCCAAAAACCCACCCTGTGAGCAGTCACAGCTTTGAAAACCTGGGATGGACACTGGCACAGGCTGCCCTGAAAAGTGGTGGAGTCACCATCCCTGAAAGGGTTCAGAGGCTGTGTGGATGTGGCACTTGGGGACATGAGTGAGAAGTGGCCTTGGCAGTCCTGGGAGAATGGTTGGACTCCATGACCTTACAGGGCTTTTCCAACCTTAACGATTCTGCCACACTCTTATTGCAGACAAAAAAAGAGTGAAACAAACTCGACTGCAAAGAACAATTTGAGGTTTTAACTTTCTCCTCCCAAAATAAGCCAGTCTCTTGTCCTCTCCATCCAACTGTGTTCAATTAGGTTGAAGTGTACCTACCAAGGAGTTGTAAAGATTAAAAATGTCCTGACATTTGGATGGTGAGAGATATATGTGAATAAAATATTCAAGCCATAATTTAATTTATTTTGTCTGCTGAAGTTCAGCATTAATCAAACTGCACACAGCATTACTCCTGTGGATGATGAGAGCTGCACAGTGAGCCCAGGGTAGCTGCTCATGCTTTACACCCTTCCATGGGCATTGCTCCCTCTGGAACACCAGAGCTGTAACCTGTGACCTCTTCTACTCCTGTATTTGGGAAAGCACTTCTGGAAATCAGGAAACCAGTCTAGTCCTTATGCAGCATTTGAATTATTTTGAAATGCTAATTTCCAGCGTGGCCCAGAGTAGGCTACCAAAACGTATTTCCCATTATATTTCCATCCAGCCTGGCATTTGAATTGGAATCCCCGTGTCCCAAGGTAAGACTGAAGTATTCAGGAGAACAGTGAATACCAATTGCCATCTCTGCAGCATTATCTCATGCGTCATCAATTTCTGCCATGCCTAAATCTAGCATCATGCCAGCACATTAAGACAGTAGGTACTATATGCAGTGTTCACTGGACCAGAAGAACAGAAATAAGAAGGGGGAAAGGAAACCCTAGAGAAGAAATTAAAAAAGGCAGACCGTGCAATACAAACCAGATCATGGCTGCTTAGCTAATATGGGCCAACTGCTGCGGAAGAAAAACGTCGAACACCCCAAGTTGTGTAAATTTTTGGTAAACATCTAACACGCACACAAACACATACAACACCAACCTACACACCAACAAAAATAAATACTGGGCTTTGGCTAACACTGGTTCTTCTAGGGGCTGATTATGGTGGAGAAACTTCACCAGAACTTGAATTAATAGAGAAAGGAAACTCTTGACAAATACTTTTAAACAAAAATCTAGACTTAATCAGAACACAACTAAGTGCCCCTTGATTATTCACTACAAGTTTTCTCGTTTCTGGACAAAACTGCAAATGAAACTTAGCTAAAGCTAACTGCCAAACGTGGGTCCAGTTTAGGCTGAACAAGTTGTTGCGCCTAAAACCAGCACAAGGTGCTTTGCAAAGAGAAAAATTAAAAAGCTCCAAAAAGGTAAACTAAATCAACCCTACTTTTTTACCATCTTACAGCAGGAGTCTCCACACCTAATTCAAGGTAAAGCAACTTTATAGAGAGGCTCAGAGCAGTTTCAGCTCTGTGGTGAAGGACTGCTGGACTAACACTGATCCCTCACTCCTTACTGCCAGGTGTCATTCTAACACTTTTAATACACCAGTAGTTTTCAAAAAATATAAATTAAAAAGGATCAAAATATATTTTACTACACTATTCCACAAGGTTCACATATGAATGAAACTGATTCTTCAAACAAAAGTATAAAAACTTAAAATAAGTATCTATGAATGAATGTATTCTTTTAAATAATTCCTGAAATATCATGTTGAACTCAAATTTCAAGTTTTAGTTTTAGGACTACTTCAAGATTAAATCTCAGGCCCACTTAAGGTCAGCATGCAATTTACCACAATTACCCCTCACTGCCAACACCAAGGTGCCCACTGCTATCAGATTTGACTGCATTCATATCAAGGACCATCCGACCACGGCCTAATTCCAGGGGGAATGATGCTTAGAAGGGGGGGCCTTACCGATTCAATGGGCTTGTCTAGAGACGCCTGCTCTATCTCCAGGTGCCCCTCTTCATACTGATCAAAGTGATTGCCCTGCAAGAGAACACAAGAGTCATCCCCACAGCACAGCACACACTTCCAACAGTTTCATTTCCAGACAGCTTTGGTTACAGTGTTATATTTCATATAATTCTGCTAACAAATGAACTCGTTAAATACAGGCTCAGTTCAGTGTATCAGCTCTAAGGACAAAAAAACACTAAAGGCTAAGTTAATTTGATAATAATCATAAACTATTAAAGTTGGCAAAATATCAGACATTTAAAATGACAACACTTCCAGATTTTTTTCTTTACAAAGTCTGTGAAAACACTGAGCTTAAGAACGAGTGCCAGTTTGGAAACCAGGTAGGACATGGAAGAGCAGGAATGGATGTGCCCATCACTATCAAGGGTTTTTGCAAGGCTTTCCCTGCACCAGGACTTTGCTTGAGGGATACATGTGATTTCATACATCTTAAACCAACAAAGTCCCACTGTGGTACCAAAGGAAAGCTGTCCCATGCCCACACTGCTTGTCCATGGTGTGGAACAACCCTTCCACAAATCTGCAGTGATCTGTCCATGGAACTAATCCCCCAAAACACCACACATCCTTTAGTCCTGACCCCGACCAGTCCCCCTGCCAGCTGACCCACAGCAAAATTAGGTCTTCCCACATTTTTGGATGGATACTGAGCACGCAGGTTCCTGAGCTAGGAAGGCGATGGGAATCTCTCTTCCAGAACAAATGTTGGTACCGGACCACACCAGGGAAGGGATATTTCAGGAAAAACAAACAACTCCACTGCAGCACTGCCATAATTTTGAGGTTTCTGAGACTTCAAATTCCTGAGATTGCAATGGTGATGAGCCATTTTTGCCTGTTCAATAGGTCCATGATGCAACACATCCACCCATCACTAGCACAGACCTGGAAATAAACCACTTGGACTTTGCAGCTGCAAACTCAGAAGTAAAAGAGGTGAGATTCCTGAGCTGGAAGGAGGCCAAAAGCCACTGAAGGGGGTGGTTTCAGTGGGCTCTGCTACATTCCCAGGCACTGCTCAATGCCACAAGAACTCCAGGAGGTGCCAAACCTTGGCTGTCACCCCCCATTGCTCCCTCAGGCCATGCAGTGCCACTGGAACCTCTGGCTGCTCCGTGCACACCAACCCCTGGCAGGTTTTATTTACACCCCAGTTCTACAATCCCTTGGAGAAGGAACACGCAGCACTGCTGCCAAGAGAAATATGTTGTCACCCTCCTCCTTCCACCAATACCAACTTCTTCTCCTGCAAGAATCTTAATGGAAGCCAGCAGGCAAAAGAGCAAGCTGCAGTTGTAACAGACTGATGGTTGGAATATTCCAAGCCAGGCACCAAAATCCAAAAATCCACTGGAAGGAGTGTTCATGTGCAGCAACAAATCCCTTGCAAATCTGCAAGGGACTATCTTGGCCAAAACCTGGGGCCAAGAGAAGGTGCTTTGATGCTGGTGGTAAATTCACCCTGGCCACACTCTGCTCCCAGGCATCATCTTTCCCATGGCCTCTCCAGAGCGAATTTGGGGTTTAATCTGCAGACAGAAACCCACTCCCACTCTCTTTTTTTTGGAGAGCCTTCAAGGTGCAAGCTGAAAGCAGGCTTACTATGCACAAGTAATCGCTGAGCTGCTTTGGAAAGCTAATATTGCTCAGAGACAGCACGGCGTGGATGTACAGGCTGTGTATGTGAGGAGGCCAGGAGCCCACATCAAAATACACCAAACACCTGCCCCAACAGCCAAGAGACAGCTCAGCCTCCCAAAAAGCAATGCCCAAGAGGAGCACAGCAGTCAGGAGTGCCCATGTTGCCAACAGCAGCAAAACCACATTGCTAAACTTCATCTATGAAAACATTAAACCCATGTATTAACCAACAGCTGAAACCCTCTCAGCATGAACACAGACATGTCCCCATGCCTCCTTTCACTCGCTGCCTCCAGGTAACTCAGCACACACCACTAAATTACCTGGAACAGGAGAAATCCTCCTGCCTACTCCCTGGCTCCTCCAGTGTGCTGCCTGCCAAGGCAATGAAAGCTGTTTTTACTGAGGCAAGGGTCAATCCCAGTTCGAGGGCAGCATGCCTTGCTGCTCTGGACTTCACTACTTGCTTTTTCCGTGCTTAAAAAAACATCTCCTCCCTGGAACGCTGCAAAAGGCTGAGCACTCCCTGTTCCATGGCCAGAGAATCAGAGTACAAACAAAGCCATTAGTCCCAAGTTCTGGTGATCCCACCACTACTCACTCCATGTGTTTTGGGGGTTATTTTACATATTCATATTCTTTGGGGTTTATTAGGTACTTGATCTCTGTTTGTTCCTGGTCCAAACAGCTGCAACACTAAAACCAGAGCTTCCCAGAGAGGCAGGTGCTGCCTGGCAACTGCAAGTCCTGGGCATAAAAAGGCCATGGAGCACAGGGAACAGGCCCCATGGGAATGCTGCCAGCCTGCTCCTATGTCAGGAAGGTGTTCCAAGCTCGGAAATTCAAGGCTTCAGAATAACCAAGTGTCCCAAGTGAGCTGAAATCGATACTCATCACAGAGACTACTCTTTATTTATCACTATATAGAATAAATTAAAAAGGAAAAATTTCCTTCCACCATAAAGCAGCTCATCCTGGAAAAAGGCAAGCAGACAATCCAGTGGCCATAGTGAGGTGGGATTTAGGGGGTGTTCAGGCCAGTGATGCCTAATAAAGGAAGAGAAAAATGGTTTTATGACTATGGCCATGACACACAGCTCGTTGGGGCAGTGCTACCATCGTGGTGTTCCCAGGCCTTTTGGATCTGGAGGCAGCACAGGCTGTGCCTTTGCTTCTTCATCCTCGGAGCTGGCTAAGGAACAAGCTGGAGGGAATCCCATCTGGTTTCCCTCTTTTCCAATCTTACAACCTGGCACATCAAATGGATCCACAAAACATTTACGTTTTGCAGTACCTTAAGACAATGAATGAGAAGAACACAAAATACTTTAACATTTAAATCCAACAATTAATTAAACCCTAAATGTTGGATCTGTTGAAAATAAACTACATTTCTGGCAAACATGAACACAAGTACAGACGATGTTTCAGTATGATTTTGATGTGTGTCTTCTGCAGACTGGAGGGATGCTTCCCACTTCAGAGGAAACATTTACGTGAAAAGATTTCAATCTCTCGGTTTCAACCCCATGGATATCAGGCCATGAAGTAACAGCTGCATTAAACCCAGCACTATTCAAAATCTATTCCCAAACCTTCTTCTTGTATGACTGTTACAGAGTTTCAGTAAATTCCCAGCCCTGGGAGCTAATGACAAAGCTTCTACTTGCTCCAGGGACAAGGATTTTGGGGCTGCCTGCCCTTCTCCCCCTCATCTTGTGTCCCTATTTTACTTCATCTTGTGTCCCTATTTTACAGCTGCCTGTACCAGGCTCTCTCACTTCTGCTTTGTAAGACAAGATGTGTTGCACTGTCCCTTTCTCACAGACACTCCTCAATCCACCCTGGAACAGCACAAGTAACATGAGAGACTTCCGCTACAGCAGCATTTACTGCTCTCACTTTCACAGAGTCACAGAATCACCAGGGTTGGGGGAGACCTTCAAGATCTCCCAGTCCAACCCCTGACCTGACACCTCAACTCACCCACGGCACCCAGTGCCACATCCAATCTCTCTTTGAACACATCCAGGGATGGTGACTGCACCCCTCCCTGGGCAGACCATTCCAGTGCTTTATCACTCTTTCTGTAAAGAACTTTTTCCTATTACCTAACCTGTATTTTCCATTATCTAACCTGTATTTCCCTTGGTGCAGCTTAAGATGCAGCACTTTGTGCTACATTGAGCAGTCTGATGCAGGTGCTTCCCTACAACCACACTGAAATTCAACAGATTTTCCTACTGAGAAGCAAGGAGAAGCCTCCAGCAGTCCAACACTCCTCATTATACACCACACACACCACTTGGCTTCCTTGTGCATTCATCTCCAGGAGCCAACATGTTTGTGCCCTGTAATTTTTGTGTAATATCATCTGAACTTTGGCTCTCTACCCACTCTGGTTACTCACAGTCACATGTTTTCTGCTCTCTCCTCACTTTCCCATTGTTTGATCTTTGCTCGAAGCTCTTGGCCAAATCTTGTCTTGGAGCCCTCACACACTGAATATGGGATTCAAAACAGCAACAAAAACAAAAGCTGCCTCCATGCAGCATTTCAGACCCTTGTTCTCCCTTTTTTGGACTTTAAATACTGCAGAGCCCTGGCTCAACAAATGCCATTTTGTCCCAGATTATACCCAGTGGAGTCACTGCATTTCCTGGGACAATTCAAGTTAAGAGCTCAGGGGAAGACTGCTGCAGCTTCTTTCCTACTTACAAGATCCTAAACATTGGGGCAGTGAGACCCAGTCAGTATCACTAAAAAAAAAAAAATAAGAACTTAATTATACTTCCATCCCAAATCCTTAGTGGCAAGAATTGTTGTCAATAAATCACCCACTGCAAGTGAAATTAATTGCTGATTTAAGCTCATTTATTAAAGTTTAGTATCACAGAACTCACTCTCTCCCTACATGAAGCACCTTTTCAGCAAAGCACGTAAGGACACACAGAGAAATCACAGGAAGGGAGAATCCTTTAAAAGCATCTTCACAATGACAAGGCAAAAGAAAATACACTCTCTCCTTCCCTCTCACACACCACTCCCTGCCCCCCCCGCAAGGGTGTATCCACAACCAGAGCGGGTCATGAGCACTGCCTGCATTTCTAAGACACCTAAAGCATCACCAACACAATGAGCAAATAACGATGAGTCACTTCAACTGCTTTAGGGCCATTAGACCTCCCTGGATATTAATTACTGGACTGCTCTGTGCAACCCGTCCGAGCACAGGAGCATATTAAGATGTCAGCATGCAGGACGCATTCCATAAAGTGCCCATTCCTGACAGGAATGAGCGGTTTCTTTGATGAATAGCTCTAAGTTATCCATAGATTATTCCCAAAGAGAATGTGGCAGCCTCGAGCACAGCAGTTGGGCTGGAGTTGGGGACATGGTGTTCACCCAAACACAGGAGCAGTACACACAAAGGAGCAGGACAATGGAGCCAGGGGGTCCTTTCAGGACGTCCTTCAGCTCCTGCTCCACCAGAGCCCAGTCACACCAGCCTGGTGGTTATTAACACCAGAGATGATGGGGTGAATTTGAAACCCAACACAAGGCATATAGGAAGAGTCCAGAATGGGAAAACTCTGCCTGCTCCACCAAACACAGGGACAACACCTTCGATGATGTGAATGGATCAAAATAGTAAAAGATTCTGGTGTAAAACCCTGTGGCTCTGCCTGGGAGCATTAAAGCAGGGATGGCTGGGGAGGGAATGGGCAGAATGCAGCTGCTGAGACGTCACAGTAGAAACAATCTATTTATGTCCCTACTGGATTTCAGGACTGGCTCAGGAAGGCACTCAGAAACGCTGCTTTGTGTGACCACGCCAATAACAATCTAAAGAAAGCAATTTTGCAGAAAAACCTTACTATACTTACTGTTATTATTTCTTAAATGCACTGGAAAAGAGCACAGCATGATCATGACTGCTTAACTGCACTTGAAAAGAGCACAGTGTGCTCCTTAGATATTCAAAAATTAGTTTTACACTAGGAGAGTACCAGAAAAAGACTCAAAAAAATCACATTTATATTGCATTTACCTTAGAAAATGGAATTTTAAAACACTCAAGCACATCAGCACCACTTCTGCATATTCTATTTATCCATCAATTCAATCAAGAAATCTTAAATTCTAAAAATATTAAGTAAAGCCATAAAATTCGGGGTTGTTACCCACAAGTACCACTTAAAAACATTTAACCAAGCCCACTCCCCATTCCCAGAAGTCCTGCAGGCATTTCAGCACAGCGGCTGAGACACAGGAATAACCAAAAAGAGAAATGAGTCCCCACAAAAAAAGGCCATTTTCTAGTGTGGGTAAGGACAGGGCAGAGTGCGTGAGCTGCAGATCCCGGAATGTTTTGCTCCCGCGGCTGGGAAGCACAGCTGACATTTCCTGCAGCCCTCCCGGGACGGGTCAGCACAGATGCAAGCTCTGAGCACAGGGAACTGGAGCAGCATCTGAGCACAAGTGAACAAATGCCATCTTGCCAAAATCCTCCCTCCCTGCACACACACAGCACCGCCATGGAGCAGGGGCAAAAACGCTCCAATTCCAGAAGCAAATATCGTGTTAAACTTGCTATTTTCTTTTTCAAAGGAGATGGAGCAGTTACAAAACCTTTAGAAGGCTAAGGCACCTTCACATCCATCCACTTTTCCCAAAACTGGCTCGCAGCACTCATGCCACATTCAGGACATCTGGTGAACACGGCCTGTCCAGCACCAGAGCAGTGGCCAAGGGGCTCAGGAATCGCTCTGCAAAGCCCTGATGGAGCACCAGCCTCTTGCCTGACCCAAAGCCCAGGAATTCCACCAAACCACCATTGACACTCATCTCATTTTATACTTAGTTCTCTTTTGACAAACCTTTCCAGCATGAGCAGCTGTTTCCAGACATGCTGGTTTCACTTCTCTGCAAGTGGCCCAAGGGTGAGACACAGTGGCACATGTGGGACAGACAGAAAAAAAACCCACTCCAGGCATGGATGAAACACAGGAGGTGCAAGTGATAAGGTCTGCCCATGCTCGGATGCGGTTTATTTGTGGGGTTTTATCACCAACATCCCCACTGACCTCACAACCCATTTCAGCCAACACCGGTGGGGGAAGGAAGGTGTTAAACCCAAATGTGACTCCCCATGACTGATCATTGTGTTTATTACACACAATCAAAACTTAACGGGTTTCTAATACCTCTGCAAGATCCACACCTCCCTACGCACGCTGACTACAGATCACAGCAGTAATTCATGCTGCCCTTTGCAGCTCAGCAGGGCCTGATGACTCTATACCATGGAAGGGCTCCAAAACGTAATTGATGCAGACAACCATGTTGATGTTTAGAAATCCATCCAAAGAGCTCAAAAACAACTCCAGGAAAGTGTAGCTTGCAGAGTTTCTTGAATATTCGTTATGCACCCAGAAAAAAATACAATTTTAAGACCAACATGCACCTAGGAGAAGGTTCTATCTAACCCTGAAAACTTTCTTGGATAATTTTAAAGGCCAGGCAGGTTCTCAAAACTATAAAAAGCAATACAAAAGCAACTTTGTATTGGCACCTGAAAAGCCTTTGTTAATGCTTCCCAGAACAAAATCATCCTTTTTCCTGTTGTTCTCTGTGGTGTCTATAAAGACACAAAAAAATCAGATTCTTTCCTAGCAACACAGAGATGAAGCATTCCCAAACAACACATCCTCACCGCCCTCCACACGTTAGGAATTGCTTTCCCAGACCCTTCCCTGCAATACAAGTGGGAAGTACGGACACAGCACATCTGCACACCCCCAGAAACAGCTGAATATTTACAGTCAACATCTTGCGAAAGCTGCAGCAAAACCTCATTTTCGGCAGACACACACATCAATTATTCTGAGAGTACTTAACAGGAAAATCCTCTCAAGTCAATACAACAAAAGCAATCACTTGAGACTCAGAGATGAATTTAAATTGGCAACGTTTGAAAGAAGCACCTTGGAATTGCATATTGAGAAGCTGATGGCACCTTTTGTTTACCAAAATAAAAATTAATTTGGACAAAACTCTTCCTGCTAAGTCCAAAAACACTGAAAACCCACTCACCAGAACACATTCAAAACTAGTCGTGGGTCAAGAGGTTTAAACCAGGAAAATGTGCATATAAATATCCACTTAGAGCCGTCCAAAAAAAACCATGTTCTACAGTTCCTAGATAAACAGCTTGCACCACACAGGGAGTGGGAGCCAGAGGCAGGTCCCTGCTTTGCATACTTTGGCACCAAACAAGAACAAATTCATGTCTTTCAGATTCCTTCTGCCGCACCACCACCAGCTGTGGATCTGTTCCAGCACACGAGGGATGCTCTGCAGTCTTTCAGCAGCTGCATCCAAGAGCCAGCACTGGCCTCACTCACCCATTTTCTCTTTGCCATTTCTTAAAATGCCTCGATGTAGAAGGTGCAGCAGCTTCCAGCACCCACGTGTTCATGGTTAAGCAGAACCTTCAGACCACATGGAACCATGGGAGGGATTGGGTGGGGAAAAGACCGTCAAGACGATCTTGTTCCATGCCCTGCCATGGGCAGGGACACCTTCCACCCTAGCCTAGGGTGCTCCAACCTCACCTTGGACACTTTCACTCCACCTCACCACCCTCACAGGGAGGAATTTCTTCCCCATATCCCATCTAATCTCTGGCAGTGGGAAGCCATTCTCCCTTGCCCTGCCCCTCCACCCCTTGTTCTAAATCCCCGTCCAGCTTTCCTGGAGCCCCTTCAGGCCCTGTGAGGGGCTCTGAGCTCTCCCTGGAGTCCTCTCTTCTCCAGGTGAGCACCCCCAGCTCTCCCAGCCTTGCTCCAGCCCTCAGAGGCTTCTCTGGACCTGCTCCAGCTGCTCCACATCCTTACTGTGCTGGGGATGCCAGGGTGGGGTCTGTAAGTGGGGTCTCACCTGAGCAGGGCAGAGGGGCAGCATCCACTCCTCACCTGCTGCCCACAGTTGGCTCCTGGGCTGTCAGCACACGTGGCTGAGTCACTGAACTTCTCATCAAACAACATCCCCAAGTCCATTCTCCCCCAGGCTGGATTTGTGCTTGGAATTGCCCTGATCCAGGTGCAGGACCTTGCATTTGCCCTTGCTGAACTTCATGAGGTTCACACAGACCAACCTCTCCAGGTCCCGTTGGATGCCACCCCTGGATGCCACCCCTTTCCTCCAGTGTGTGACCACACCAGATAGTACAAAGCAAGAGAAACCAGCCTGATGGGACATGGTGCTAATCATTGAATATTTAAGATGTAATCCATTTACCACTACAAACTTCCAAGCTTTCATAATACCATCTGCCTTTTCTTTCTTACTACTGTGTCTGACTTCATAGAGAATTGTTTCTAAATCAAAATCTCACAAGAAATCTCCCTCAGAAGCACATTAACAGACTCCAACGCCATTCAATACTTTTATCAATGACCAGAAGAAACAGAGCACCTGTCAGCTCAGTTTGCAGATCAGGCACCCCAACAAAGAGTGAGCAACAGTGTGGACACGTGTGTACAGAGCAACCTGACCCGTGAAAGAGAGGCTTCAGCTCCCTGACACCACGTCTACTTTCACAGAGCCCTGGACAAACACAGCCACAGCACGGGACTGCACCCAGCAGGCTGAGAAATCCACGTTAAAACCTCCTCACGCAACACAGTAGGGGAAAGGATAAAAATGCAGACCAAGGGTGCACAACAAAGGAAGAGCAAACACAAAAAGTGGTAAAAAAGATGTTTATCTCTGTATGTATGTTATACAGGTGAATCTGCTCTAGACTCCTCTGTGCAAGTTTTCCAGTCACGAGCATGGACAATTTAAGATGCATAAAGGTGTTACAACACAAAGGGAGAACAATAAGAGAATTCAGAGCCATTAAGGCTCTCAAAAGACACAGCATAATAGTATGTGCTTTGGCAAAGCAGAGGACATAAAAAAGAACAGCTAAAAGCTGAAACTAAAAAAAAAAAATCTAGAAGAAATAATTAAGAAAATGCAGCTTTCAATGAGTAAACTACCAGAACAATCTACAAAGGAAAATGTTCCCCATCACCAGTTGTCTTCAAGGGAGAGATACTGCAGTCAAACACAAATTCCTGGACTCAGAACTGGGTCAAACAACAGGAAGTCAAAGCTAAGTAAGTAATACCTGGATATTTAAAGCCAGCATCCTAATATTCACTTCTGGCTTTAAACTGTGAATGGCCAAAAATCTCAAAATTAACCGCCCATAGAACTGCCTGAAGGGAGAAAAGTACCAAGAATTATTACAGGTTTAAAACTGTGTGGTAGGAGAAAAACCTCTTGTCAACTGAGGAAGTGCTGCCCTAGAACTGCTTTTTATCAGATGCACTCCTGAAGCTCCACATTTCCACGCAGAGGATGGCAGGAGCCTGGTTAGAGGGGCGGGTTTTGTCTCGTAGAGAGTGTGACTCAGAAGTAGCTGAGGTAGCTCAGCCACGGCTGGTGGGACTGCAGAATAAAGTGTTTCCTTTCCCATTCACTCAGCCTCAGCAGTGGAGAACATCTCGGTATGAGAGAAGCGACAACGAAGGCTGGGGCAAGGCACAAAAAAGGTCTATATAAAATTAACTCACCATGTGAGTCCCAGAAATCCACACTGAAGTTCAGACCCTCCTGTGATGTTCTAAAACTGGAACCAATACTACTTGATCTACTTTAGAACACATTTTTCCCCAGTCTTCTCCCCCCCTCCTCCTCACACGGGGAGGTTAAAAAAAATCAGTCACAGTTCTGCCATTCCTGCTCTGCTCAATTGAGAGGTCAGAACGTCCTGCCAACAAGGTAGGAGCCGTGTTCTGCCTGCGCCGGGCCCATGTCACAAATATAACCTGAATCTAATGATGAATTAAGATCTCCAAACGATACTAATAGAGCTTTTAAAATCTCAGATTAATTCTTCAGTCGGAACACACTCCATGGAAAAGCCAAAGGCTGCCTTCTGACTGCTTGCAGCTACTCCCGCCAAAGGCAAATTCACACCCCAGGATCTTGGATCAGCTGAAAGCTCGGTCTAACAGATTTTGCAGAGATTCCAATCCTCGTTCCCCCACATTAAGTTTTTCTTCTCCCAATTAGTAAAGGCAGGCAGAGAAAATGACCCTTTTTATCTCTCTGCAGCGCAGAGCGCAGCCATCAGCTCCCTGTGCCACATCGCCCCGAGCAGCTGGGCCTGCTGAAGGACATGAAAATCAAATGCACTTCCCTTAGGCAGCACCTGGGAAGGGAATTGAAGCTGCAGCCATGGCCACACTCATTAAGGATGGATTCTAAACCTCCTCACTGCCGGCCCAGCTGTCCGGTAAAGCGCTGCCTAAGCTGCTTGGGAACAGAACTTATCCCTGACATTCTGCCAATTAAAAAGCATAAAATCCCCCTGCCAGCAGTGCTCAGCTCAACCTGCTGGAAGCGGCAGGGCCAGAAACGCAGTGATGTGCTGGCTTAGCTCTTCAAATCCTTTGTGGAGGGAAAGAAAAAAAACACCTATCTTGGAATTAGCAGGAATAGCTGAGCTGCGGTTCAGACTGGCCACACTTCCACCCAGCAGGGAAAAACCAGGCTTTCCTGCTGAGTGAAAGTGTTATTGCATTGTACAGACTACACAACACCAAAAATCCAAGAGACAGAACAGCCTGTGTTCCGTCTGGCTAATGATGCCACTAAGTGCAATGTATGTAGGAAGAGGAAATTATTGTACACATAGACACATATGGCTGGTAATATTTCTGCTTCAACAATGAAAAGGAGAAAAATGCAGCAAGAAAACATTTTCTCAACATCTGGTAATAAATGGGAGTTCAATCGGATTACAGCAATAGAGACAATCCGTGATATTTATTCTTTGAGTTTTCAGGGCTAATCTAAAGAATAAAATCACAGCAAATGCAAAAATAGGACTAAGAATATATATTTACTTATTGCAACAATTTCATGTGTTCATACAGCTTTCATTAATGCTCCCAGAATATTGTTCGGAATTCCTCCAAATTATGGTGGTTCCCATTTGTCTCTGCCAGGGAAGCCCATCATTCCAGGGGACAGTGGCACAGACAAGTGACAGAGCTGTAACAGACAAGCTCCCCAATCCTTTGTCCAAAGGACTAAGCTTGTCAGAAACCCAAAAATAACCACTATTGTACGAAAAATGGGAAAAGGCTGGGATTTATTTGGATAAGCCACTCAAGGCTTCACTTGCCACTGCAGAGCCTAAAGAGAAGCAAGGGAAGGAAGGTCAGGGATATCCTTCCTCCTGCACTAACCCATTTCCCTGTCCAAGACTCCCAAACGAAGCCCTGGGCTGGCCTGGTTAGGGAAAGATCCCCATGACAGGCAGAGCACAGCTCAAGGCCTTTCTCAGGAGCAGCCCTCAGGTTCAGCACCTGCAAATTACAGTCAGAACCAGGAGCTTTCTGAGTTTCTCTAAGGTTTCAGAGCTCACAGCAAAATGGGAAGAGGATCTACGCCTTTAGTGTGGCTTCTAAAGCTACAGAGCACAGCAACAGCACAACAATCCTGTAAAGAAAAACGCAAGAGCTGCCTAATCAGCTCACTGCAGTGATATCCTCCAGTGCCATTCCTGCTCCTTTGACAATTTCAAATTCCAAATCATCTTTAGCTTCAAGGTTCCTTCCACCCAACCATAGAGAAGAGTTGGAATAATTTCAGAACATACAATCTTTCTCCTCTCCCTCCATAAGACGACCGTTTTCCTTAGGAATAGATGGTTTTCTTACCCTTACACAAGCCACTATTTTCCACAGGGCTGCCTGTATCTCCCAGGGAGAAGCATCACTCCCTCGGCAGCTCTTTTCATGCCCACCACATCGCTCTGGCTGCAGCTACAGAAGATCCCTCATTCCCTCCAATTCTCAACTGATCCCTCTGCCCACAACCCTTCTCCCTCAGCACCTTTCCATGCACTTCAGACCATGGATACCTTCTCTTTCTCAGCTGATTTAGGTCTTTCTTTCCTTCCTTCCTGATCTTTCTCCAGTGCTGTATCTTTCAATTCCTATCTCCCCTGATGGCACTGATCTTCCTTCAGTAGGGCACAGGGGAGGGAAGAACAGCTCCCAGCAGCTCCCTCACCTTTAATCCACTTTTCTCCAGCATATCAGAAGCTCAGAAACACAAGGATCACCTCTGCTAACCCTGCACTGCCAGCTCTCCCTTGCCTACAGTGCTCAACTTGCACTCTTGCCAAACTGATCCTCCCAGACTCTTTCCAGCTGCTCTCCAGAAAGGCTGATAACAATAATGAGAACTCTGAAATGCTTTTTTTTTTGTCCAGTGACTTTTCCATTAGTCACATCACTAATCTCAAGATATTTGCCTTTCTTCCAAACAGCTAAAAAATTCCTTTGACCTACACTCTTTACTCCTGACCTTTTGTTTCTCCCCCTCTCTCCACACTGTTACACATCCTTTCATTTTGAGCAGATCACAAGTAGATCACCCCAGAACAAAATCTGAGAGATGTTCACAGCCTCCCTCCCCACACTGCATCCATCCCTGCTCAAGCTGTGTAATTTTAGAGCCTGTCTCCCTCTGGCCATACTCTCTGGGACTCGCCAGCCCAGCAGGGACACGGGGTCCCAATCCTAGAGTCAAACCTGCTCCAAGGACAGAAATTCCACCTGCCAAAGAACTAAAGTTGTGTAAAAAGGGATCCCTAATGCTGATAGAAACACTCCTATGAGGGAGCTGCCCCAACAGAGTGTCTTATTTCTGTTACGTTTGGAGAACAGGATTTTCTGGAGAGGCACAGGCAGGTGCATTCTTAGCTACGGTCACAGCAGCCCTGCAAACACTCAGCACAGTGAGCATTTCCTGTATTCCACACCCATGTTACAGCTCAAGCAATCTCTGTCTAAATACAGAGCAGAAAATTCCAAAGTCTTCTCTGAAAGTGACTTCAAACTTTATTTTCCCTTCTTCATCATCAAAAATCTTTCCTCCACCAATATACTTTGGAAAAACTGTTTGATTGCTCAGCTGTCAGTGGGAAGTGCACAGGCCTTTGAGCTCCCCCAAATTCAGCGTGACCTTGTACCAGTCCCCTCGGATCATCTCTTCCACAGCTCACTGTTTTCACCTTCAGTCCTCCCCAAGCCTCAACCAGCTCCAAACTGCTCTTCCCAGGGGACCGATTCCACTTTTCCCTCACAGGAAGCTTTAACACAAAATAAAATCTCTCTCTTCTCCCTGGCACATTTTCAGGCAGGGAAGAACAGAGCAGTGACCCTTCCATAAAACCAAATTCTACGTTATTTTTCACTCCAGTCTTCAGGGAGGACAAGGAAAGCTTGGTATTTTGCACAGATAAATACCAATTTAGAACACTGCCCTTTCTTCAAGTCAAGGGGACGCAGGGTTGGGACTGAGTTATTGACCTCAGGCACACTCGGCAGCTTCCAAGATTTTGGTATCGGATAATGGAACCGACTTTCCTCCCTGACATCACCACACGTTCCCCCTGCGCACCCAGAGCCACAACACACTAACAGGTTTAGCCACTACTATTATTTTTTCTTGCCATGGGATTTCCCCACAAAGGGACAGGAACAAGGACACCCAAAGGCAAATGTGGACACGACTGCAGAGCTCACCCATTCCCTGGGTACAGCCACAGTACCCTATTTGGTTTACGTTCCCCATCTCTCCCTTACGAAAGGATTGCGAGAAATTTTTTCTCAAGCCCAAGATCTGGCTCGTGCCACTTCCTGAGACACAAACTTCAAAGCCAAATCAGACCATTTCAGTGTTAATTACAGCTCATTTCTTCATTTAAGGAAATGAAGGATGCAAACGAACCCATGTTTGGGGCTGTGGCAGGAGCCAAACCTTCATTCACAGAGCAATGCAAACACAACCACGCTGGTATTTGTTTTCTTGTGCATTTCTAACACAGTCTAATAACGATTTTTGAAGTGTGCACCCCTTATCCCATCCAGAAACAACATAAATTAGTCACTCCTGGATGTCCTGACTGCTTCCAAGACGGCACCTTAATGCCAGATTAAGCAGAATTACGCAAGCTCCACACTATAAAAACCTCCCAGGTCTTTGGGTAAAAGGCCCGAGTGGAGATGAACAGCACCATTCCAACTCCAGGATCCCTAAACAAGGACCCACACAACAGCTCATCCACGGCTCTCCTCGAGATGCGTTACCCTCGCTTCTTTTGTTTTCCTTTCTAACCCCGAGACTCTCTCGGGCTGAAGTCAGAGAACAACATGTCATTGTTCAAGCTTAATGAGTCAACGTTAATTTTCCCATTGTTTATTTAAACCCCCTTTAAAACAGCATCAGTGGCGCTAATTACGTTGAAATACCGATGTTTTGGCGGGGGGGACGACCCGGGTGCGAGAAGGAAGAGGCGTTTTCCAGAGAAAGGGGGTCGCTGGCAGATGTTCCGATGGCGCGGCGCGGTCCCGGGGGGGAGTGGCCCGACCTCTCACTGGGGGTGGGTGATCCCCTCATCGGGGAGCTGGTTCCTCACCGGGAAGGAGCTCAGCCCCTCACATGGGTGCCCGGTCCCATCACTGGTGAAGGGTTGATCCTCTCACCGTGTTCCCTCGACGGCCCCTCCGCGGGGTCGCCCCCTCGCCGTCGCCGTCACGACACGGCGCCCGCTGCCCCTCGTCCCCGGGTCGCCCTCCCCTACCGCGGGTCACCTTGACAGCCATCCCCGGTCCCCCACGCTCCCCTCCGTGCCACTCCCCGCCGCGGCACAGAGCCGGGCCCGCACCAAAGCCCCGGCGGGGGGGGGGGGGGCGAAGGCAGCCGAGCCCAGCCTGAGGAGCCCCGGCCACACGGCGTGACGTAAGGGAAGTACCTGGAAGTCCCTGTCCTCGTTGAAGCGGGAGAACCTGTCCGCCATTTCGCGCCGGCCTGGCCCGGCCGGCCCCGCTCCGGCCGCCGCGCTCCGCCTCAGCACCGCCGCCTGCACGCCCGCCGCAACGCGCATGCGCCGCCTCTGGTCACGTGTGCGGCACCAAGGGTCACGTGATCGGCAACGAGTGGGCCTGGCCGGCGGCGCCACCGCGCGGAGCGGCGGAGCGGAATGGCTGCTGCAGCGGGGCCTGGCGGAGCGGTGGCGGCAGGACCGGCCCGGAGACGGCGGCACACCGAGGGGCGGAACACCGAGGGAGCGGAACCGGCTCGCACGGCCGGCCGCGCTCTCAGGGCTCCGCCGCGACAGATCACGTCCCGCCAAGCCTCGCTGCGTGTCTGTCTGCAGATCACGGCGCGCGTGCGCGCCCCGGTGGCCAATGAGGGCGCGAGCGGCGACACGCGTGCGCCCGACAACCAATGAGGCAAGAGCAGCGGCACGCGCGTGCCTAGCAGCCAATTAGGGCGCGAGCTGCAACGCAGCGCGAGGCGCCCACCCCGTCCCCCGTTGCGCGCATGCGTAAAGCCGTCACACGGCGAGAGCTCGACCCGGGGAACCGAGAACGCGAGCCCCTCTTCAGCCTTCCCGCCCTCCCAGCCCGAGCCAATGGGAGCTGCCCCGGTCGCTTGAGTGATGGCCGTGCGAGCCAATGGGAGCGCAGGCTCGCCACCGCCCCTCCCGCTGTGCGCCGCGGGCCGTGCTGGCTGCTGAAGCTGCGCATGCGCAGAACCAGCGCGCCGGGGCCCGCGTTGGGGTGTCTGAGGGTGGCCCGGCGCCCCTCGGCACTGGGAACCGCCCTGGGCCTGGGGTCAGCCCTCGGCGGGGCACAGTACGTGCGCCCGGCCCGGAGGGAGTGCCCAGCACAAATCCTGAGCCGGATCGCGGTGCTTGGAGGCAGAGTCGTGCCCGTATCCCTGGCTCCTGCCCCTGCCCTCCGGCCGAGCTGCGCACACCTCTCCTTGTCCCTGAGTGGGAAGTGTGTGCCCGGCTCATGCAGCCACAGTCCTGTTCTTCTCTGCAGTGGCACATGAGCACTGCCCTGGGCAATATCGGGGGCTGTAGGTGGGTGCTAGGTTTGTGTCTGGAGTCTGGATCTGGTTTTGGGATCCGGGTTGGATCTAGGATCTAGATCTGGGTATGGATTTGGGGGCCAGGGGGATGGATTTGGGGGCTTTGGCTGTGTTTGGGGTCTGGTCTGCAGGGGTCTCTGCTCCTCCATCCCCCAGCACAGCTGTCACCAGCTGTCCCTGAGCACAGCACCGTGTGTCGCCAGCTCTCCGCCCACCCTGACAGCAGGAAAAACGGATCCCATCTGTCCCTCCATTCATTCATTGCTTTCCCTCTCTGCCCGGGCCCTGCTGCCCTCTGCCGCCTGTCAGGGCAGGGTGAGAGAGCAGCTCGGCATCGGGGCTGCACAGTGTGTTCTCTGTGCCTCCAAATGCCACCAGACATGTCCCTGAGGGGACAGCTGTGCCCTGCGCAGTGAGGCAGTGAGTCCTGAAGCGCTGCTTGTGCTTTGTGCCCCACGGGGTAGCTGCAGACTCAATATGTTCCTGCAGTGAGCCAGGCTGGCCTGTGCTGCCAGAACTCCCGTGTGGAACACGTGCCTCACTTGCTGGGAGGGAATGCTGTGCTCATCCTGTTGCCCCACCTCAGAATGGCCCCTGGAATTTCGTGGGAATGAAACTCCCAGGAAAGGGAGGTTGTGGATGCCCCAACCCTGGCAGTGTTCAAAGCCAGGTTGGGTAAGGCCTGGAGCGATCTGGTCTAATGGGAGGTGCCCCTGCCCATGGAGGGCGGGGGTGGGACTGGATGTCTTCATGGTCCATTCTGACTCCTTAACATCCCGTGGTTCTAGTCTTGGCTCTCTCGTGGCACCAGCCAGCTCTGTGTGCTGAGAAGGAGTCGATGTGGTTGTGAGCTAGGACCTCTGCATTGCAGGGTGGCCATGAGAGCCTTTGCTGGGCAGAAATGTGCTTGAATTTTCTCCTCATTGCCCTAAGAACATCCTGTCGGTGCTGTGCCTGGCCGTGCGTTACCCAACTCCCCACAAAAAACCCAGTGTCCCAAGTCAGGTCTGTGGTCACCTCCCTGTCCTCCCAAAGCACCCAAATGGGTCTAAGTGGGCAGTATTGGACCCAGGACCCCACCCAGGGAGCCCAGCCAGGCCACATGGAGCAGTGACTCGGTCAAAGGGACATGAGTGTCCTGCAGCCCAGCCCACCCGTGGGTCCCAGGTGGGCACCCTCGGCCCAGCACAGGGACTGTGCCCACCACAGGGGGCTCCTGCCCCACCCAGGCTGTCACTGGGACCCTCACCCACCCCCTGGGCCCCCACCCATCATGGGGTGCTGAGCCAGACAAAGCTCCACGTGTTGAGCCAGGTGGGATGAACGTGGGACAGGGAGTGTGGGGACTTGGCACCCCTGGGGAGGGGAGCAGCTGCCCTGGCAGGACCCAGCTGTGCTGGTGCCTTTTGCCCCTTCTCAATATCCCCTCACCCTGCTGGGTGCACAAAGCTGGTGTTCATCATACCCATGGGTGGGGGGCACCCAGCCCTGCCTTCCTGGGCTTTGGATGAGGGGCTCTGGCACCTCATGGGTGCCAAGCTCAGAGCAGGGGTGATCCTGGGGCCAGGTGCCCTCAGTGCTGCCCAAGGGCTCTCAGCCCTGCCCATTTCCCTCAGTGCCATAGGGGTGAGCTGGGGCAGCCCCTGGGCTTCTCTGCCTGAGGTGCCCAAGGGGCACAGTGTCCCCAGGCCAGGACCCCAGAACCCCAGCATGGGCAGGAGGAGACCCCTCCCTGCAGGGGAGGGGGACCAGGAGCTGGTGCTGCACCAATCAGGGTCCCTCTTCTCACAGAAAGCTTGGGGAGAGGGGGAGGCTGTGCCCCCAGCCCCACTGCCCCAGGAGGGGAAGGGAGGCCAGGAAATGCCCAGGGCCTGTTCTGCTGGGGACCTGCTCACCTGGACCTGTGACTGCTGGAGGACACACCTGCCCTATTCTGGGACCCACTGGCCTGGAGAGAGTGGCACAGGGATAGCTCTGTGTCCCACTGGGCACAGGGA
This sequence comes from Malurus cyaneus samueli, assembly GCA_009741485.1. Taxonomy (NCBI): domain Eukaryota; kingdom Metazoa; phylum Chordata; class Aves; order Passeriformes; family Maluridae; genus Malurus; species Malurus cyaneus. The sequence continues at coordinate 75,943 of VKON01000182.1, read as the reverse complement.
CAACTCAGTGTCTTGGGAACAACTTCATGCCACTGTCAGTCACAGGAACAGCTCAATGTCCACACTGGGCACTGAGACAACATTGGGCATGGGGACAGGTTCATGTCCCTGTCTCAGCCTGCTGCACACACAGGTGGCTCTGTGTCCCCAGTGAGCTGGGGACAGTTGGAATGGCTGTGTGACACCATGGAGTGTGACACTTCTGGTCACCCTACGAGGGGGTTTGGTGGGTGCTGGGGCACCCAGGGGACCCTGAGAGTCACCACGGGCCAGTGGCATGGGCTCACTGGTGTCCCCACACCCAGCCCTGACCCAGGAGGGTATAAATAGCAGCTCTGTCACCTCCTGTCACATGCCCAATGCTGGCAGGTCCCCTGCACCCGGCTGGGGGCACAGCTGTTCCTGGGACAGGGAGGGATGGCCAGGGGGGCACCCATACCTCCTCCATTTCCGCAGGGGCCGCTCCACAGACCTGGAACAGTCCCCAGGGAGCACCCAGGGGTCCGGGCTGTCTCTGTGTGGCATCACTGTCACTGCCCTGGAAACACAGACCCCATGGGGGGCAGGGCTGACATGGCCGGACCATGCCCACCCCCCGATATGGGGTCCCTGCACCCCATGGGGACCCACTACCAGCTCCAGGTGCTTCCCTGGGGACTTATAGGGCACTTCCAACCCTGAAGCAGAGCAAAAAGGGAAACCTGTGGCCCATTTCTCCCCCCCCACCCCCGATCCCACGCCTCCATGGTAGAAATGGTGACTGCGGTCCCCGGGCGGCTCTAAAAATACCCGAGCCCTGACAGTGACAGCTGCAGCCAGGCTGGGGGCACCCAGGGGGCCCGGGGCTCCAGCCCGGGTGTGCCCTCCCTGCCAGGACAGCCCTTGGCGTTGTCCACGCTCCATTTTGAGGAGCCTCCATGTCCCAGCAGGACGTGCCACGGGGCGATGGCCGCATGCCCGCCGTGCCCACCCGCCCCGCGCCTGGCCGCCGGCACGCGGCTGGCCGCACGGTGGCTGTGGCGCTGGCGGTGGCGGTGGCGCTGGCTGTCCCCCGGCCTCCCCGAAGCCCCTAATCCACTGGCGCAGCAGGAGATGCCTAAGCTGCCTTTTCATGCCGGCTCCTCCGCGCGCGGCCTCGCGCGCTCTCAATGCCGGCGCTGGCAGGAGATGTGTCCGACAAGCTCGGGGGATCCCTCCCCCGCCAGCAAGGTCAAGGTGTGCTTAAGCCACTTTCCCCCGCGCCTGCCCTGCAGGCTCCGTGCCCCGGGGGTGGCTCTGGTGGACACCGCGCCATCGGGATCTCATTGCCCCGAGGGATCCAGGCAGTCAGAGCCGTGCTGTGGTGGGGGCTCAGCTCCCAGCTCCTCACAGCCGCTCTCTGGGTAACCCACCAGTGCCCCAGTCCCAGCCCGGGGACCCTCTGTGCTCCGTGGCTCAGGCTGTGCCCACCCACTGCTGACCAGGCTGTCCCCAGGGCTGCCACCAGTGCCCCAGCCCGGGGACCCTCTGTGCTCCGTGGCTCAGGCTGTGCCCACTGCTGACCAGGCTGTCCCCGGAATGGGGCACCCCAGGGCTCATTTTACCAGTGCCCCCGGCTTGGCTCACCCCAGCCATGCCCAGGGCTCATCTCTGCCCCCAACACTCCCTGCTCACAGACCCCTCCCACCCACAGTCACCGCAGACCATCAGACCAGTTCAGACCAATACAAACCAGGCCTGAGCACTGGTTCCTACCCTCCCTAGCCCACAGGGCAGCGTGTGTGCAACAAAGCTGGGCACAGGCGTACAAACACGCACACACTCACGTGCCAGCAGAGGAGTCACCTACCCCTGAACACTGCCACCCCCAGCACACCCCAACCCACAGCCCTGCTCCCACACATCCACGCTCACCCCTGCTGCAGGCACTGTGTGTGTGTGTGTGTCTATGTGTGTGCACACGTGTGTCTGCGTGTCTGTGTGTGTGCATGTACGTGTGTCTGTGCACATGTGTTTGGGTTGTGTGCATGTGTATGTGCGTACACACGTGTCTGTGCACGTGTGTGTGCATGTGCATGTACTTGTTTGTGAGTGTGTGCACATGTGTCCATGTGTCCCTGTGTCCGTGTGTCCATGTGTCCGTGTGTCCGTGTGTCCGTGTGTGCATGTGTCGCACAGACACATGGACACATGGACACATGGACACATGGACACACGGACACAGGAAACAGAGACACGGACACAGCACACACGGACACACGACACACAAGGACACACAGACACAGGACAATGGACACATGTGCAACACTCACAAAAAGTACATGCACATGCACACACACGTGCACAGACACGTGTGTACGCACATACACATGCACACAACCCAAACACATGTGCACAGACACACACATGCACACACACAGACGACAACACGTGTCACACACATAACACACACACACACACAGTGCCTGCAGCAGGGGTGAGCGTGGATGTGTGGGAGCAGGGCTGTGGGTTGGGGTGTGCTGGGGGTGGCAGTGTTCAGGGGTAGGTGACTCCTCTGCTGGCACGTGAGTGTGTGCGTGTTTGTACGCCTGTGCCCAGCTTTGTTGCACACACGCTGCCCTGTGGGCTAGGGAGGGTAGGAACCAGTGCTCAGGCCTGGTTTGTATTGGTCTGAACTGGTCTGATGGTCTGCGGTGACTGTGGGTGGAGGGGTCTGTGAGCAGGGAGTGTTGGGGGCAGAGATGAGCCCTGGGCATGGCTGGGGTGAGCCAAGCCGGGGGCACTGGTAAAATGAGCCCTGGGGTGCCCCATTCCGGGGACAGCCTGGTCAGCAGTGGGCACAGCCTGAGCCACGGAGCACAGAGGGTCCCCGGGCTGGGGCACTGGTGGCAGCCCTGGGGACAGCCTGGTCAGCAGTGGGTGGGCACAGCCTGAGCCACGGAGCACAGAGGGTCCCCGGGCTGGGACTGGGGCACTGGTGGGTTACCCAGAGAGCGGCTGTGAGGAGCTGGGAGCTGAGCCCCCACCACAGCACGGCTCTGACTGCCTGGATCCCTCGGGGCAATGAGATCCCGATGGCGCGGTGTCCACCAGAGCCACCCCCGGGGCACGGAGCCTGCAGGGCAGGCGCGGGGGAAAGTGGCTTAAGCACACCTTGACCTTGCTGGCGGGGGAGGGATCCCCCGAGCTTGTCGGACACATCTCCTGCCAGCGCCGGCATTGAGAGCGCGCGAGGCCGCGCGCGGAGGAGCCGGCATGAAAAGGCAGCTTAGGCATCTCCTGCTGCGCCAGATGGATTAGGGGCTTCGGGGAGGCCGGGGGACAGCCAGCGCCACCGCCACCGCCAGCGCCACAGCCACCGTGCCGCCAGCCGCGTGCCGGCGGCCAGGCCGCGGGCCGGGGTGGGCACGGCGGGCATGCGGCCATCGCCCGGGCACCGTCTGCTGGGACAGGAGGCTCCTCAAAATGGAGCGTGGACAACGCCAAGGGCTGTCCTGGCAGGGAGGGCACACCCGGGGCTGGCAGCCCCGGGCCCCCTGCGGGTGCCCCCAGCCTGGCTGCAGCTGTCACTGTCAGGGCTCGGGTATTTTTAGAGCCGCCCGGGGACCGCAGTCACCATTTCTACCCATGGAGCGCGTGGGATCGGGGGTGGGGGGGGAGAAATGGGCCACAGGTTTCCCTTTTTGCTCTGCTTCAGGGTTGGAAGTGCCCTATAAGTCCCCAGGGAAGCACCTGGAGCTGGTAGTGGGTCCCCATGGGGTGCAGGGACCCCATATCGGGGGGTGGGCATGGTCCGGCCATGTCAGCCCTGCCCCCCATGGGGTCTGTGTTTCCAGGGCAGTGACAGTGATGCCACACAGAGACAGCCCGGACCCCTGGGTGCTCCCTGGGGACTGTTCCAGGTCTGTGGAGCGGCCCCTGCGGAAATGGAGGAGGTATGGGTGCCCCCCTGGCCATCCCTCCCTGTCCCAGGAACAGCTGTGCCCCCAGCCGGGTGCAGGGGACCTGCCAGCATTGGGCATGTGACAGGAGGTGACAGAGCTGCTATTTATACCCTCCTGGGTCAGGGCTGGGTGTGGGGACACCAGTGAGCCCATGCCACTGGCCCGTGGTGACTCTCAGGGTCCCCTGGGTGCCCCAGCACCCACCAAACCCCCTCGTAGGGTGACCAGAAGTGTCACACTCCATGGTGTCACACAGCCATTCCAACTGTCCCCAGCTCACTGGGGACACAGAGCCACCTGTGTGTGCAGCAGGCTGAGACAGGGACATGAACCTGTCCCCATGCCCAATGTTGTCTCAGTGCCCAGTGTGGACATTGAGCTGTTCCTGTGACTGACAGTGGCATGAAGTTGTTCCCAAGACACTGAGTTGTCCCTGTGCCCAGTGGGACACAGAGCTATCCCTGTGCCACTCTCTCCAGGCCAGTGGGTCCCAGAATAGGGCAGGTGTGTCCTCCAGCAGTCACAGGTCCAGGTGAGCAGGTCCCCAGCAGAACAGGCCCTGGGCATTTCCTGGCCTCCCTTCCCCTCCTGGGGCAGTGGGGCTGGGGGCACAGCCTCCCCCTCTCCCCAAGCTTTCTGTGAGAAGAGGGACCCTGATTGGTGCAGCACCAGCTCCTGGTCCCCCTCCCCTGCAGGGAGGGGTCTCCTCCTGCCCATGCTGGGGTTCTGGGGTCCTGGCCTGGGGACACTGTGCCCCTTGGGCACCTCAGGCAGAGAAGCCCAGGGACTGCCCCGGCTCACCCCTATGGCACTGAGGGAAATGGGCAGGGCTGAGAGCCCTTGGGCAGCACTGAGGGCACCTGGCCCCAGGATCACCCCTGCTCTGAGCTTGGCACCCATGAGGTGCCAGAGCCCCTCATCCAAAGCCCAGGAAGGCAGGGCTGGGTGCCCCCCACCCATGGGTATGATGAACACCAGCTTTGTGCACCCAGCAGGGTGAGGGGATATTGAGAAGGGGCAAAAGGCACCAGCACAGCTGGGTCCTGCCAGGGCAGCTGCTCCCCTCCCCAGGGGTGCCAGGTCCCCACACTCCCTGTCCCACGTTCATCCCACCTGGCTCAACACGTGGAGCTTTGTCTGGCTCAGCACCCCATGATGGGTGGGGGCCCAGGGGGTGGGTGAGGGTCCCAGTGACAGCCTGGGTGGGGCAGGAGCCCCCTGTGAG
>VKON01000182.1:40044-62647 GCA_009741485.1 Malurus cyaneus samueli | reverse complement strand
CCCCCCCATTCTGCTACCGAAATTTGGGGTGATTGCCCACGGTTTGTTTCCCTGATGAGGGTCTCCAGTGTGTCCCAGTCCCCCCAGTGTGTCCTGGTGTCTCCCAGTGTGTGCTGTGACCCACCCTGTGCTTGACCTCCCTGTGTCCCAATCACCCCCACTGTGTCCCAAATCACCCCAGCATGTCCTGGTTCCTCATGGTGTGTCCTGGTTCCCTCCAGGCATAGCCTTGTCCCCCTCTGGCATGTCCAAGACCTCCCCCCAGTGTGTTCCAGTCCCTGCCAGTGTGTCTCAGTGCCCCAGGCCTCTCTCACTGCCCTATTTTTGGGGACAGAGGTTCCCTTCACCACAGGTCCAGTTGGGGTGGGAGGTGTAGCATTGGGGGTGCTGCAGGATATCCCCCCACCACCCCCCACTGATTTGGGGACACCCCTGACTGTGCAGTGGCCTTGCAGGGGTGCAGCACCCCAGGGTGGCCTGGCTGACCCCTGGGGACAGGGGATGATGGGGCCAATGCGCCCCTGTTCTGGAGGCCTCCACTGCACCCCGAAGTGGGACCTGGGGACGGGGGAGACCCCCTGCAGCACATCAGGGCAGATGTGGGCTGTAGGCTGAGGAGAGCGGCCCCTCAGGTGGAGGGTCATGGGGTGGCGGGGGTTAGGGGACACGAGGAGTGCAGGGACACGGGGGGGCACAGGGGACACGGAGGGAGCAGAGGACATGGGGGGGAAGGGGACATGGAGGGAGTGCAGAGGGCACCCAGGGGTCTGGGGAGCACAGCAGGGGACACAGGCCACACGGCGGGGTGCAGAGCACTCGAGGGGCACAGGGCTCATGGGAGGTTCAGGTGACAGGGGAGGGGCACGAGGCAGAGCAAGTGGGCACGGGGTTCAGAATACACGGGGACACGGGACACGGGGGGACACGGGAGAGCAGGGCACACAGGGGGCTTGGGGACACGGAGTGCGGGACACAGGGACACGGTGGCACAGGGGACATGGGGGGCAGAGGGCACGGGCACAACGCGGTCTGGGATAGGGGACACGGGGGCACGGTACCCGGAGCGCGCTCCCCGCGCCCCGGCCCGACCCCCCGCGGGGGAGTTCGCACGACTCCGAAAAAGTTTCGGGGGGGCGGTGCCCCCGGGCCGGGGCGGGGCTGAGGGGCGGGCGGGGGCTGAGGGGCGTGCATCCTAGCGGTTTGAATTGATTGGAGCGGCGGGGCGGGGCCGCGGGGGGCGGGGCGTGGGGCGCTGGCTCCGCCCGGCGGGGAGCGGCGCTGCCCCGCACCAAAGGCGGCGGGAGCCCGGTGCGGCCGCTCCGCTCCCCGCGCCCCGGGACCCCGGACCCCCCGGCACCCTCCCGGACTCTCCTTCCGCCCCCCTCCCGGCACCACCGCCCGCCCGCGGCTCCGGGACCCGGCGCTGGGAGCAGCGGGAGCGCCAAGTTCGGGCAGCGGGAGCAGCACCGCGGAGCACAGGGAGCGTGTGGACCGAACACCGGGAGCGCCACGACCGAGCACCGGGAGCCGTCCCGCTTCGCACGGTAGATCGGGACACCGGGAGCCGTCCCGCCGGGCACGGGGAGCCGGGAGCGGGCAGCGGGAGCCGTGCGGGCGGCGCCGGGTAGGGGGGATCCGGGCACCGGGAGCCGTCCAGGAGAGCATCCAGTCACCGGGGGTCGTCCAGCCAGCACCGGGCACGGCAGAGCTGATCGCCGAGAGCCGTCGAGGCAGCGCCGGGCACGGCGGATCAGGCCACCGGGAGTCGTGCAGGCGGGACCCGAGGATATCCAGCGCCGGGCACGGCAGATCCGCTCGCCGGGAGCCATCCGGGCAGCCCCGGGCACGGCACACCCGGACGGCAGCACCGGGCGCTGGGCTGGGCACCGGGCACGGTAAATCGGGGCGCACGGCTCGGGGCACCATGGGTCCCCCCGGCGTGCTGCCCGCCCTGGCCTGGCTGCTGGTGGGGCTGAGCATGCCGGCACCGTGCCGGGCCCAGCTGCATGGCGAGAAGGGCATCTCCATCCCCGACCACGGCTTCTGCCAGCCCATCTCCATCCCGCTCTGCACCGACATCGCCTACAACCAGACCATCATGCCCAACCTGCTGGGGCACACCAACCAAGAGGACGCGGGGCTGGAGGTGCACCAGTTCTACCCGCTGGTGAAGGTGCAGTGCTCACTGGAGCTGAAGTTCTTCCTGTGCTCCATGTATGCACCGGTGTGCACGGTGCTGGAGCAGGCCATCCCTCCGTGCCGCTCCATCTGCGAGCGGGCGCGCCAGGGCTGCGAGGCCCTCATGAACAAATTTGGCTTCCAGTGGCCGGAGCGGCTGCGCTGTGAGAACTTCCCCCGGCACGGTGCTGAGCAGATCTGCGTGGGCCAGAACCACTCGGAGGACGGCGGCTCGCCGGCGCTGCTGACCAGCGCCACGCCGCTGGCCGGCCAGGGCACCCCCGGCGCCCCCCGCTACGCCACCCTGGACCACCCCTTCCACTGCCCACGGGCGCTGAAGGTGCCCAGCTACCTCAACTACAAGTTCCTGGGCGAGAAGGACTGCGCGGCGCCCTGCGAGCCCGCCCGTCCTGACGGCCACATGTTCTTCAACGAGGACGAGATCCGCTTTGCCCGCATCTGGATCCTCATCTGGTCCGTCCTGTGCTGCGCCTCCACCTTCTTCACCGTCACCACATACCTGGTGGACATGCAGCGCTTCCGCTACCCCGAGCGCCCCATCATCTTCCTCTCGGGCTGCTACACCATGGTGTCGGTGGCCTACATCGCCGGCTTTGTGCTGGAGGAGAGGGTGGTCTGCAACGAGCGCTTCCAGGAGGACGGCTACCGCACCGTGGTGCAGGGCACCAAGAAAGAGGGCTGCACCATCCTCTTCATGATGCTCTACTTCTTCAGCATGGCCAGCTCCATCTGGTGGGTCATCCTCTCCCTCACCTGGTTCCTGGCCGCTGGCATGAAGTGGGGCCACGAGGCCATCGAGGCCAACTCCCAGTACTTCCATTTGGCCGCCTGGGCCGTGCCGGCCGTCAAGACCATCACCATCCTGGCCATGGGGCAGATCGATGGCGACCTGCTGAGCGGCGTCTGCTTCGTGGGCCTCAACAACATCGACCCTCTGCGGGGCTTCGTGCTGGCCCCGCTCTTTGTCTACCTCTTCATCGGCACCTCCTTCCTGCTGGCCGGCTTCGTGTCCCTCTTCCGCATCCGCACCATCATGAAGCACGGCGGCCAGCGGAGAGCTGAGGGCTATGGTTTTCGCATCGGGTTTCGCGTCTTCACCGTGCCGGCACTATCGCATCGCCTGCTCTCTAGCGAGAGGCGTTCGCGAGCACTGGGAGCGCAGCTGGATCAGCCAGAACTGCAAGAGCCTGGCCATCCCCTGCCCGCTGCACTTCACCCGCCCGTGGACCCCCGCTTCACTGTTACATGATAGTATCTATGACTTGATCGTGCGCATCATCCGGCTCTGGAATTATGGTCGGGGAAACCCTGCTACTCTGGTAGGAAGGTTCTACACTCGGCTCCACACCAGCAGCAGGGCGTAGACAAACGGGTTGGACGCCTTTTGGCCTGAATTTTTAATTTTTTTGATGTGTGGGGGGGGATGTTATATATTTTTTATTTTTAGATTTATTATAGTCTAAGGGGTGTCTCCTCTTTTTTTTTTTCTTTTGGAATTTTTTTTTTTTTGTAATTAACCTGGTAAATAGCATTTGTAAATTTAATACATATTTGTATTTAAGAAGGTGAAAAAGGGAGAGAGTAGGGAGGGAGGGAGGGCTAGGAGGGAAAGGAGGGGGATATGGGAGAAAAAGAAAGGAGAAAAGAAAAGGAAGTACAAAAAAGGGGGAAAGGAAGGAAAAAGAGGAAAGGAGTAAAAAAAGGAGGAAAGGGAAGAAAAAAGAGGAAGGGAAAAAAGACCTGAGGAATTGAGGGAAAAATAAGCAGGAAAGGGAAAAAAGTAGAAAAGCAAGGAAAAAAGGGGACTGATGTGTAAAATACGGAGGAAGGGTGGAAAAGTGGGAGCAAAAGGAGGAGAGTAGAGAGAGGGGAAAGAGAAAAAGCAGAAAAAGGAGAAATGGAAAGGAGAAAAAGAAAAGGAGAGAAGTAAAGAAAGGGTAAGGGGAAGAGGAAAAATGAGGGTGAGGAAAGGATGGGTCAAAAAGTTAAAAAGATGGGAAAAGGGAGGAAAAACAGGAGAAAAAGGGAAAAAACTGCCGGTTTGGAGAGGACTCGCCCCCCTGCTCCCCCTTCCCGGCTCCCCCTGGCCGCTGCTCCGCCGGCCCCTGGAAAAAAGGGTGAAAAAAGGCCAAAAAACTCATAAAAGCCATTTCTCGCTCTCCTTTCGAAACTCCCCAAGAAAGTGGATTTTTTTTTTTCTTCCCCACCCTTTTGCTCTCATGAGACCCAGGGCTGGGGCTGCCCCGTCTCCCTGACACCCCCCCCCCCTTTGGCGATGACTTTTCTCCCAAAACCCTTTTTGAACAATCCTTCCCAAATACAAACGAGTCAAAAAACACTAGATTTTCACTTGGAGGAACTTTTTTTCCCCAAAAAATTAAATTGGGGGGGTCCCCATGGATTCTGTGGGTTCCCCTGGCTTCCACCACCCTGTGGGGATGAGCCAGCGCCTCCCTCCAGCAGGAACAAAGGGAAAAAAGAGATTTTTAACCGCAAAAAATAAGGAATTTTTCAGTTTGCAGTGGGAGGGGGTCCTCTCCTGTGTCCCCCCCCGGGAGGAAATAGCTCACATTTTCTTTGGGATTAGGGGTTTGGCTGGGGTGGGCCCCCGATCCCGAGGCGCTGTAAGAGAAGCGCGGTCCGACTCTGTTCTGTTCTTTAGATTTGGGGGATGCTGGAGGGGATTTGGAGAGTTTCAGCTGGAGGGGACAAGCTCAGGGGGGGAGGGGGGGGAAGGATGGATTTAATCAGCTGGATTTAATTGGAATAAAAAAAAAAAATCCTTTTCCAAATGGAGAGGGAGACCCAGCCGGGAAGCGCCGGCCCAGGGGAGCCCAAAACAGCCCGGGGAGCCTCAGCGCCTCATTCTGGGGTATTTGGGGTTCCCTGGAATGCGAAGGGGGATTGTGGGGGGGATTGCGCCTTCCCCCTTCCCCCAGCAAAGCCGGGCAAATTCCCCAAACCCCCTTAAAATGCCGATCCCGCGATGAGGGCGAGGCGGGAGCTGAAGGGGTTAAGGCAGCGCCTCTCCAGCACATTTTGGAAAGGAAAAACTCTTTGGATCCGGTTTAATTTTCCAGCGATGACTTGGAAGGGGGAGAGGAGAGGGGGAGAAACTTATCCGGGGCTTTTTTTGCTCCCCCCTCCTCTGTGGTTTGGAGGAGCCGCTCCAGGGTCGGGCTGGGCTGGTCGGGACCCCCACTCCCCTCCCCAGCACCCCCTTGGCACCCACGGCACCCCCCTGGACACCCCAGCACCCTTGGACACCCCCGCCTTGGGAGCCTCGGGAAATGGGATTTTCAAAGGGGTTGGTCCTTGCTGTGGGGACACGAGCAGGATGAGCCTTGGGGTCGGAGGACCCCTCCTGCACCCCTCAATTCCCACCCCAACGCTGCCACCTCCGGGGGCGGGTCCCCTTTTGTGGGGGTCCCCATTGCCCTGGGGGTCCCGGATCACATGCAACCCCCTCTTTGGGTGCTTTGTCTTTGGGCTGCTGCCGCTTTTGGGGCTGGAGGGTCGCGCACCCCAAAAGCAGCGGTTCGCCCCGAGGCCGCAGTGTTTGGCGGAGGCGCAGCGCGGCTCGGGCCGGGGGAATGTAAACTCTCCACCCAGGAATGCGGGAGCTGCCAGAGGGGGTTTTTTTTTTGTTTTTTTTTTAACGAGCTTTGTGTCCCGGCTTTGGAAAACAGAGCCGAGATCGGGGATGGCCGGGGCGGCTGCTCCCGCGGTGCCGAGGGTACCCCACGGTACCCACGGGGGTCTCGGGCCCCTTCCCCCGCCCCGCGGGCTCCTGCGATGGGGTTGGGAAGGAGGAACTGGGCCAGATCTGTGCCATGTGCCTTCCAAATGCGTTGGGGGGGGGGGGTTTGGAGTTTTGGCTCTCGGGGCTGTTTGCAGCCTCAGTGCGAGGAGCTGGAGGTGTCACTGTGTGTCCCCTCTGTCCCCTGCTCTGTCACCCAAGGGGTGGGGCACTCTGGGACACACCGGGGACAGGTCACCCCAAGGATGGATCTCACCGGGAATGGGTCACCCCAGGGACAACTAACCCTGAGTGCAGGTCTCCACGGGAATGAGTGACCCTAAGGGTGGGAATGGGTAACCCTAAGGGTGGGTGGCCCCAGGAACAGGTCCCCTCTTACCCCAACCAGCTAAGCACCCAGGGGGGCCAACGGTTTCCAAACCCACGTCCAAGTAACCCTGGGGACAAATTACCCAGAGAATGGGTGTCCCCAGGCCACAGGGACAGGGGACAGGGATGGGGACAGGGGACAGGGATGGGGACAGGGGCCTCCCCGCTGTGCACGGCTGTCCCCAGCCCTCCCAGGCCGGTGAGTCCCACTCTCCTCTCCCCTTTCCAAGCCGAGCAAACGCCAGTGGGTGGGGCCGTGTCCCCGCCCGGCCGTGCTGGGGGTCCTTTGATGTCCCGTGATGAGCCCCGCTCTGTTGTCACAGCTGCCACCGCCGCGGGAGTCACTTAACGCCCAAACCCAGAGCGCCCGCGACCCATCACACCAGTGCCACCAGTGCCACCAGTGCTCCCGGGGCTCGTCCTTGGGGTGGGGATCAGAGGGCAGGTCGAGCAGCCCCGGGGGAACCGCTCGTAGCGATAGGGAAGAGCGTGAGAACGCGCTCATGGCGTGTCCCGCGCGGGTTCCCCGGCTCCATGGCCCAGGCCGTGGTCACTTCTGTTCCCCTCCACTGAGTCCTGTCCCGGACCGTGGGCTGCCCTGCCCAGGTCCCCCCTGTGCCCCCTGTCCCCTGGGGCTGTCCTGTTCCCTGTCCCCATGGCCCCCAGGCTCCCCTCTCCCCAGACTGTCCCTTTCTCAGCCCCGGGTGACAATTCCCTCATGACAGTGGGGTCCATCTCCTCCCCCCATCGCCCCGTCCCCTCCCCTGCCGACTGCCCTTCTTGTCCGCGTCCCCCAGCAGTGACACGAGGGTGGCAAAGGGAGGTGACAGGGAGCAGGGAGGTGACAAGGGATATCTGTGCTACACTTCACATGTCCCCGTGATCGCTCGGCAGGACAGGTCCCGAGACTCTGTGGGGACATCTCTGGCTGTCCCCCCCTCCTGGCCTCGTGTCCCTTCACCCACGGGGACAGAGCCAGCCGGACGAGGACCAGCACCTAGTGGGTGTTGCTCCCCCCCCCGCCCGAATTGTCCCCCCGGGCGGGCGCTGGAGCGGGATCTGGGCCGCGCGCAGGCCGAAAGCCCTGGCCGGACGCCAGCGGGGACAGGCGGCCGGCGGCTGAATTCGGCTCCGGCCGACCCGCTCTTAAAGGAGACGGAGCCGCTGGGAGCTGCGGGCTGCGGGTGGGGGGTGCGAGCTGCGAGGTGGCACCGGGCATTTTGGGGCGGCCCCGGCGAGGGTGGGGCTCTCCCAAGGTGCAGGGACCTGTCGTGTCCCCATCCTGCCATCCCACCCTGGTGTGCAGGATGGGTGTGGGGTCCATCCCCATCTCCTCGCCTGAGCCATTGGGATCCGGGTTCTTGGACGGGGCCACCCCTGAAGGGCGGAGGAGTGGGGAATGTGGGGTCAGTTCCACATCCCAGTGTCCTCATGGAGAGTTGGGATCAGTGGGTGCGATGGGCTGTGTCAGTCCGTTGGAAATATGGGACACGTGGATGTGGTGCTGTGGGTCCAGTCCCACACCCCTTCTGCGGGATGGGACAGAGGACACAGGGTGGGTGGGCATGGGACCCCATCCCCATCCTGGTGCATCTCCTGGAAAAGCTGGGATGGGGACCCCAACAACATCCAGGGCCCATCCAGAGAGTGTGGGGTGGATGGACAAGGGATGGTGACATGGATGATGTGGATGATGAGTTACAAGGGGATGTGATGACATGGATGGTGGATTGCGATGGACACAGATCGATGGGTGGACATGGATGGATGGACAAGGATGGGATGGGTGGACAGGGATGGGATGGGTGGACAGGGATGAGATGGCCGTGGACAGGGATGGGTGATGACGGACGAACAAGGATGGGAGGGTGGACAGGAGGATGGATGGAGGTGGATGGGTGGACACCGTGGACAGGGATGGGATGGATGGACAGGGATGGATGGACACGCCGCCCCAGCCCCTCTGCCCTGTCCCGTGGGGCTCTGCCCGGGGCTGCTCCTTGGCCACGCGCGGTTCCACAGCTGCCCCGGCAGGGTGGGTCTGGCCAGGGGGTCCAGGGGGCTCAGAGGGGAGTCTGCCGGGGGAGGATCCGGCCGGGGGGACATCCGGCCGGGGGGCCATGGGAGGCTCCGGGGGAGGGTCCGGGCCGCGAGAGCCCGGGAAGGATCAGGGGAGGGTCCGCCGGGGGCGCAAGGGAGGGTTCAGGGGAGGTCCGGCCGGGGGCCCCAGAGGGGTCCGGGGGAGGGGTCCGGGCGGCGCGGGGGCGGCTGCTCCGAGGCGGCGCGGCTCCGGTAGTGCGGAATGGTTTGTGGTCAGCTGGAGCGATTATGGGCGGGAGCGGGAGAGGGGAGAGAGGAAGCGGGGCGAGGCGGGGGATGAGGGGCGCGCAAGGGGAGAGGGATTCAGGGAGAGCGGAGCGCGTGCTGCTGGCGGTGCAGCACCGGGGAGGTACCAGGGCCCCCGGCACCCTCTGCACGTGCGGGGTGCCACCCACACCGACCTGCAGCAAACCTAGCACGCAGGGACACCCCAGGGACACGCAGGGACACAATTCACACCCTCGGGTACCTCTCAAAGGTCTGGGTGTTTCCTCCTCCCCGCACTGGGGTCTCCAGCTTGTCCAGCGCTGTCCCACTGGGAGCACTGGGAGCACTGGTTCCTGTGCTCCAATCCCGGTCCCTCCAGAGCTCCAGCCACCTGGTGCCGAGAGTTTAAAGGTGACTGACTGTCCCTGCCCTGGCTGGGGGCTCCAGGAGCCACCGCTGCGGGGACATTGGGGGTGACCCCTCACCCCTGCCCAGCTCACCCCCTCCCTCCCAAATTCCAAGTCTGGTTGGCCTGTCCTGGAGATGGAACAAGATGACCCGAGGGGACGGGGGAAAAATTGGAATTGCCCTCCCCCCGATGGCACCATGCAACCTCCCTGGGTCCTCAATCTGGTTAGAGGACACCCCAAAAAACAGCATCCCCCCCACCTCCAAGCAGGGTTTAACCCCTGCACTGCCAGGGCCATTGCCTCATCTCCCCTCCCTGTTTCTGCTGCTTTTACCCCAAAACAGCCAGTTCAGTTTGGACAAATTATTCCCTTGGCACAAAGCCCCACTTTTAATTAATTATTCATTATTTTTATTAGTTATTATTAATAAAGGAGAAGAAATCACCCGCCAGCATGGCAAATGACCATGGTTGCCTTTGCTTCTTCTGGGATGGATGGATGGATGGATGGCATTGGATGGATGCGATGATGGATGGAATGAGATGGATGGATGAATGGATGGATGGGATGTGTGTGGATGGATGGCATGGATGGGTGATGGAGACTGGATGGGATGATGATGGGATGAGATGGATGATGGATGGATGGACAGGGATGATGGATGGACAGGATGATGGGATGGTGTGGATGAGTGGGAATGGGATGGGGATGGATGGATGTGATGGTGGTGGGAGGGATGGAATGGGTGGATGATGTGTGGATGGCATGGTATGGTATGGATGGATGGATGGCATGGTATAACAGGGATGGATGGCATGGCAGGGATGGATGGATGCCAATGGTGGATGGATGGATGGATGGATGGAATGGATGGATGGATGGATGGATGGCGTGGAGATGGCATGGATGGATGGGATGATGGAGGAGGGATGGATGGATGGATGTCGGACGGGACGGATGGATGGATGGTGATGGTGGAAGGATGGATGGTATTGGGATGGGAGGGAATGGATGGATGGATGGAATGAGGAACGGAGGTAGGATGGGATGGATATGGATGGATGGACGATGTGACTGGATGGATGGGCATGATGGATGGATGGATGGATGGAGGATGCGATGGAAGTACGATAGAAGATGGCAGCAAGTCATGTCTCTGTCTGCACCCATCCTGTGCCTTCTGGGTTTCAGGGTTGAATGTTTGGTTCAAAACCCGTTAAATGCTCTTTTTTGGGGTGGATTCATTAATTCAGGCTGGGCAGACTCTCTGGGATTCCAGGATGTGCCTGGCACACACAGGCCCCTGCTCACAGGCCCCAGGGAACACCCAGAGCTCCTGGGCTTTTCCTTCATCAAAATCCCTCCTTGAAGTCTCTTGTTGGGGCTTTTATGCATCATCCCTCTATTTCTGATGTTTTTAAGGACATGATTGAGGCCACATGGACTGGATCATCCGGTCCTGCAGGACCTGTCTGCCATCAGTGGGATGAGTCGGGAGTGGGGTCAGGGTCTCGGTGTCAGTGATCCCAGTGTCTGCTCCCCAGCTTTTCCCAGCTCAGGGGGGCAGAGCTGGGGATGGAATGGCTGCCCAAACATCCCCGACCCCTCAAACATCATCGGTCGGGCACCAAAACTTGTCTGTGAATGAAGGGAGAAGTCACTGCTCTGGTGTCAGCTCCCTGTGCCTGTCCCCAGAGCTGGCCCTGGGTGATCCCATTGTGCTGGGAGCAGGGGCACACGGGGCTCTTGGTTTTTCCCCCTATTTCATTAAAAACTGACTCTTTAAGGCATTAAATCTGCTTTTGCAGTGGCAGAAAGGTGCTGGTCTGAGGGATCCTCGTCCTGGCTCGCTGGGGACCAACAGAAAGCCATGGTGATGGTTTCGGCGTGGGTGAGTTTGCGGGAGCTCAACGGTTGGTTTGGGCGGGCTCTTTATCTGACCAAGCTGAGGGTGCCAAGCTTGTGTTCATCCACCTCTGCCTCTCAGAAGCTGGGAGGTGGACAGGCCAACGAGGCTTTTCCCTGCTGGGTCCGGGAGGTGGGCAGGTCTGCTGGGCAGGGCGGATCCCGGGGAAGCAGACAGGATCCTACAGGAAATCCTTGGAGGGCGGCTCTCGGACGAGGATCTGCCGGAGGGAAGGATCCCTTGGTAGGGACAGGTGGATGGGGGACGACAGATCCTCCCGGGATGGGAGGTCCCCGGTGGACAACGATTCCTCCGGACAGACAGTTCTCGTAGCGACGGACCTCGGGGATGGACAGTTCCTCGGGGGACAGGCAGGATCCCTTGGGGACAGGCCAGGTCTCCGGTGGACGCTCGGGGGGACAGGACAGGATCCTCCTTGGAGCAGGCTCGTGGGGACAGGGACAGGATCCTCCTCGGGACAGGTCTCGACAGGGACCAGATCTCCTGGGGGACAGGGACAGGATCCTCCTCGGGATGGACAGGACCTCCCGACATGCGGACAGATCCTCTCGGGGGACAGGGGCAGGATCCTCCTGGGGGACAGGGACGGATGCTCGGCTAGCACCGCTGGGGACAGGACAGGATCCTCCTCTGGGGGAATGGGGACAGGATCCTCCTCGGACAGGTGCAGGATTCGATGGAGGACAGGAATTCCTCCTCGGGGGCTGGGACCGGGGGAGGGACATGATCCTCCTCGGGGGACAGGGACAGGTCCTCCTCGGGGGAAGGGACAGGATCCTGCCTCGGGGGAATGGGGACAGGATCGCTCGGCCGAATCCTCCTGGGGGGACAAGGGAACAGGATCCTCCTCGGGGGACCAGGACAGGATCCTCCTCGGGGGGACAGGGGACAGGACCTCCTCGGGACTCCTGGGGGAGGCAGGATCCCCTCGGGACAGGGACAGGATCTCTCTGTGGGACAGGGACAGGATTCCTCCTCGGGGGGAGGGGACAGATCTCCTCGGATGGGACGGATCCTCCGGGACGGGACAGGATCCTCCTCGGGGACAGGGACAGATCCTGCTCGACAGGGACGGGATCCTTCATCGGGAGGGACAGGATTCCTCCTCGGGGGGAATGGGGACGGATCCTCTCGGGGACAGGATCCTCTCGGGGGGCAGGGACAGGATCCTCCTCGGGGGACAGGGGAAAGGATCCTCCTCGGGGGGACAGGGACAGGATCCTCCTCGGGGGGACAGGGACAGGATCCTCCTCGGGGGGACAGGGACAGGATCCTCCTCGGGGGGACAGGGACAGGATCCTGCTCGGGGGGACAGGGGGACAGGGATCCTCTCGGGGAGAAGGGATGCCGTGGGACCCCCCCCCCAGCAGACGTGGCCACCCACGTGGTCCCCACATTCCAACCCGCCCCAGCCCCGGGCTCGGCGGCTGCCCCGGTGCCCCGGACACATGGGTCCGCTCAGGGCCCCTCGATCTGGGGTCCCCCGTTCCTTCCCGGGGACGGCATTCCCGCAAATCCCACGGGAGAGACCGTGACCTCCCGGCCACGCCCCTTATTGACCACGCCCACTCACAGACCACGCCCCACCATTACGACACCCCGTCCCATAGACCACGCCCACCTCCTTGGGGCGGCTTTCCCGCCCATTCGAAGCCCCGCCCCCTCTTCAGGCCCCGTCCCTTCCCGCGGCCCACGAGCGCTTTGCCAGACCACGCCCCCCGGCCCTCACATCGCCATCTGACCACGCCCCCTCATTAAAACCACGCCTTCCAGCACAGGCCACGCCCCAACCTCTATAAATACTCCCGGCACAAGCCCCGCGCCCTCCAGCCCGCCCCTTTCCAGACCACGCCCACCGCACCCCGGACCACGCCCCCTGCTCCATGCGCAGGCGCCTTTCCTCGAGCCCGCCTGCCCCGCCCCTCCCAGTCTCCGCCCCTTCCGCCGTCCGCGCGCCGGGACTGCAGTTCCCAGCATGCCGCGCGCGCGGAAGAGGCGTGGCCGCGGCGCCGCTTCCGTGCTGGCGGCGAGGCGGAGGAGCGGCAAGATGGCGGCGGCGGCGGTGCTGGAGCTGCAGCGAGCGCAGTCCCTGCTCTCCACCGACGCGAGGCCTCCATCGGCATCTGCACTCCTCGGTGAGCGCCGGGCCCGCCGCCCGCGCCGCCCCGCGCCCGCCGCCGCCCGCGCCGCGCAGCGCCCCGCGCCGCCGCCGCTGCTGACTTCACCGTGCGCGCCCGGCGGGAGCGCGGCTGGGCCCGGCTCCGCGGGGCTGTATCGCGCCGGGACAGGGCACGACGGCGGCCCCTCGCGTGGGGCACGGTCGGCGAGAGCTGTCGTGCGGGGCGGAGCGGGGGCCGCGCTCCGGGAGCTCGCGGCGGGGGCCGGTCCCCGGTGCGTGTCCGCGGAGCGCTCGGAGCAGCGCCGGGCCGAGCCGGCCGTTCCTCCCGCCGGCCGTTGTGAGCCTTGCCGGTCCGCGGATCCGCGATGCCGTGTGCGGGGCGCGGCGGTGCTATGGACGGTAGCGGCGGGTGTTCGCGGCTCTGTGGTCGGGCGGTTCGCGGCGTGTCCGGGCGCGCGTGTCACTGCCCGTGCGGCCTGCCCAAGGCCGGGCTCGCTCGGCCGGCAGCGCTGACATTCGGCCGCTGCCGAGCCGCCCTTCCCGGGCCGGTCCCGGGTGCGGGGCTGAACTCGAGCTCCTCGCTGGGGAAGTTCCTCGGTGCTCGCTCTCGCTTGTCCCAGCGGGGCTGCTCCCAGCGCGGGCCCCGTTGGGCTCTCCCGGCCGTTCCGTGGTGCCAGGGAGATGTCGGTGCTCTGGAGGTGGCGTGGACACCTCGCCTGCTCCGGGGTCGGGGTTGTGCCGTGCAGCGCTCCAGAGTGCTGTGTGAGCCATTAACTCTTGATCCTTGCGCTGTGCGGTGACCTCTGCGGGGATGCTGTGACCTGCTGTCACCCTGCTGCGTCGGGAAAAGTTTTCCTGGTGTCCCTGGCAGAGCTCGGAGGTGCTGTCAGGGCTTTCAGAGTTGTTGGTGCCTTGTGTTTCGCTGCTTATTCCGTAGTTGGTGCCGCTCTCAGCGGGTCAGGCTCAGTCAGGACTCACAGCCCCTTGTGGGTTGGGAGGAGCAGGAGTGGTCCAGACAATGGTGCTGTGATGCTTTTCTCCTGGAGAGTAAAAGTTCCCATTTTTAGTGTGGAATTACAGGGACTGAGAGTTTCAGGTCCCTGGAGCCGGGATTTTGGCTGTGTTTGTGTAAGTTGGAGGAGCTCCCTGCGCTGGGGGCGGTGGCAGGGCAGGAAGGGCTCTGTGGTGTGTAACTCCCATGGAATTGTTGCTGTGCACACTCAGGGTGGTGCTGCTGGCTGTCCCTTGTCCCTTTATCTGCCTCAGAGCAGAGTCCCTCCCTGGAGCAGAGCGTGATGGCAGTGCCAGGGCTCAGCATTGGCAGTGGGTGGGGATGGACCCACCTCCCTTTGCTGATGTGCTCCATTTCATCCACGAGATCTCAGCTTAATACACAAAGCAGCAACATCAGCGCTTCCAGAGTGGAGAATCCAACCTCAGAAATGCTGTTAAATGTCTTTTATGTAGTTCTGTGGGTCTGGTGTGTGGTGCATTTGTAGGTGATACTTGCTGGGTGAGCTGAGATCGTTCAGCCCTGGAGCTGGAGGGAGCAGTGGGGTCTGTGGGCTGGAGAGCTCCTGTGGAGCACACACAGAACATTTCAAACTTCCCTGCACTGCATTTCAACTTGCAGAGCTCATGGGCCAGGCTGAAATCTCTGGTGCCTGTTTCGGGGCACCTCTCTGGGAGCTGACCAGCTCCAGTGACGGTGTTTGACCTGAAACAACACTAAAGGCAACTTTGCTGCTCTTTTTCTTCCCAGTGAAACGTGATGTCCAGGAAAACGATGAGGAAGCGGTGCAAGTCAAGGAGCAGAGCATCCTGGAGCTGGGGTCGCTGCTGGCCAAGACTGGGCAGGCAGAAGGTGAGCCTGAAATCAGGAGCTGAGGTAACAGGCAGGAGATCCTGCATCCAATGGATTTATTTAGTGCAACAGCAGGAAAACCAGCTTTTGGCAGGAAATGTTCTCTCAGAGACAGGACAGTAACTGAAAACTAAATAAAGACCATCAACATGAATCTGGTGTTGCTTGGCAAACCATGCACAGTTCAGTGTGTGACCCTTTGACACGGGGCTGTTTCAGTGGGAGTGACTAAAGTTTTGCCGTGTTGTTGTGTTTGACATGAGAGGTGTCTCCTGCTTGGTTTCAAATGGGAAAGTTTGTCCCGTGAAGTCCTTTCTCACCAGCAGCTCCTCTCACAATCCATTGATTTATCTGCTGGACCATTACATCAGCAGGCTCCTGTCCTGGACAGTCCCTCTATTGTGAGTGTGTGAGCGAGCAGGGATGGAGTTGGGTTCTCTGTTCAGTGATGATTTCAGGGATGGATTTGAGTCCTTTTTTTTCAGTGATGATTTTAGGGATGGGTTTGTGTTCGCTGTTCAGTGATGACTTTAGGGATGGAGTCGAGTTCTGTATTCAGTGATGATTTTAGGGATGCAGTCAGGTTCTCTGCTCAGTGATGATTTATGGGATGGAGTCAGGTTCTCTGCTCAGTGATGATTTTGGAGATGGAGTCAGGTTCTCTGCTCAGTGATGATTTATGGGATGGAGTTCTCTGTTCAGTGATGATTTTGGGGATGGAGTCAGGTTCTCTGCTCAGTGATGATTTTGAGGATGGAGTCAGGTTCTCTGCTCAGTGATGATTTTAGGGATGGAGTCAGGTTCTCTGCTCAGTGATGATTTTAGGGATGGAGTTCTCTGTTCAGTGATGATTTTGAGTCAGTTCCTGTTTCCTGGAGAGCTCCAGGCAGCAGTTGGTTGTTTTACACTTGAGGCTGAGCTCGTTCCTTTCCCCTGGAGCATTTCAGGACACGCCGTGTCCCACCTCAGGGTGTTCCTGGCTTGGCTGCAGCCCTGGCCAGTGGAAAATGTTTGCTGGCAAGGTCTGGTGGCACTGTGTGGGGAGAGCACCCAGCAGAAGGTTTGATCACCCTGGAAGCCTTGGGACATGAATCCTAACATTGGAGTAGCTCGTGGAAAGCTCTAGAAGGGCTCAGCCCTGGTCCAGGTCACAGTTGATGGCTGTTGTGAGTGTCCCTTGGTGTCCCACTGGGCTCGGGGAATTTCTCTTTGGCTGGGCCATTTCCCTGCTCTGCCCATGGGTGTTTGAGCATTCCAGACCCTGATCCCCCTGTGGCATCAGGGCTGGGGGCAGTAGGTGGGGAGCACACCCTGAGGGAGTGCTGGGGACAAAGGTGCTGTTCCTGTCACCTCGCTCAGGTGGCCACCCCTGATTCCTGCTGGGGGCTGCTTTTAGGATCTCTGGGGGAAAACAAACCCTTCCAGCACAGGATTCCCCTGCTCCTGCAGCACAGAGGCAGCTGCTGTGCCAGTGCCCCTTTGCTGGCTGGTGCCTGTGCTGTGCCAGTGCCCTTTGCACCCTGCTGTTTGCTCAGCAGAGATTACCAATGGTGGCTTGGCTCTGCAGCAGGGGAGATGTCTGTGTTTGGGTGAAAAGGGGGAAATTATCACCAGGGTCTCTTCAGGTCAGTGTGGACGTGCTGCTGCTGAGCAGAACTGAGGGCAGAGTTCTTGTGGCCTCCTCACCTCAGCAGGGCTTGGAGCAGGGTTGAGTTTAAGCTGAAGTTTGGCACAAGGATGAAGAACTCCAAGGCTTTCTCAGAGGGTGGGGAGCTGAGAGATTTGTTTTCTTTCAAGGAGAAGGCTGAGGAATTGAAAATAACCCAGGGTTCTGAGGGGGCAAACATGGAAATTTATTAAAGGTTTTAAAGGTACCACTAAACTGCAGAGTGAGTGTCTTCTGGGAGAAGAAAATGGATTAGGTGCCACTGAGAAGCCAGGTGTGTGTGGGAGGGTCTGAGTGAGGTCTGCAGGGTCTGGAGGGGCTTTCTGAAGGGGTTTTTGGGAGGTGTGGAGCTGGGGGATGAAGGAGAGCATGCCCCAGCTTAGGGTGGTGCTGGAGCTATGGGAAAGGCTCTGTCCCTTCCCCTCCTGTCACCTTTCCAGGTAGGAGTGACAAGCCAGGGCCAGCAGCCCCATCACAGGTAAAGCTGCTGTCAGAGCCCCAGTGCTGGGCAGACCCTGGGGTTCCTTCCTGTGCCATTCACTGCACTCGGTGGTGTTTGAGTCACTGGAACTTGGGCAGGTTGGAGGGGTTGCAATGCTCAGGGTGGTTGCACTGTCCCTGGAAGGGGATATTGAGAAGGAATTGTTCCCTGGGAGGGTGGGGAGACCCTGGCACAGGATCTGAGCAGCTGTGGCTGCCCCTGGATCCCTGGCAGTGCCCAAGGCCAGGCTGGACAGACCTTGGAGAACCCAGGGACAGAGCGAGGGGTTTTTGGGGTGGCCTGGTGGGATTTGGGTCCCTCCCAACCCAAATCATCCCATATATTCTAATAGAATTACAATAACCAAGATTCCATATAATTCTATTCCATTCCATTCTATTCCATTAACTCTTCTGAACTGCAGCCTTTGTGTACAAAATTAACAATCATACAAGTGGCCCTCTTCAATCCTTGATCTTTATCAAGCAGATGAACTCATAGATTAATTACTTTTCTTTATGGCAGTTCTGGGGTTTCACAGCATTTCACAGAACTACAGTGTTGGGAATAACTTGAATCAGGAATTTGGTTACAGGGTGCTGCTGCTCATCACTTCTGCAGAACTGTCAATCACACCCCTTTACCAGGCATTTATTTCAGCAAAATAAAATCCTAAAAATAGTTGATGGTTTCATTGGTAGGAGAGAGAAATTTCCGTGGGAACTTTGAGCCTGCGTGGCTGAATGTGGGGATTGCAGAGTGCACAGCTGGATTCCAGCTGTTGGCTCAGGATCTGCCTTCTGGGGAGTTCTGGGGCTGCTCTGGAGCACATCAGTGGGTGCTGAACACTGCAGTGGGGTTTTCCTTTGTTCTGAAGTTCCTGTGGGGTAGAGTGCATTGGGCAGGGATTCCATTGGTCCTGAGGAGCTGGTGGAACACAGGGATGTGCAGGAGGAGGGTTCTGGTGCCTGGGAGAGCTGATGGACCTTGGAGAGCCTCAGTAAAACAGACCCAGAGCCCACCTTTCCCTTCTCCTCTCCTGAAGAGGACTCTGTGCAGAGCTGATGGGCTGCACTGTCTGTGGATTTGCTGTGTGTGAAACCAAAGTGTTTGACTTGGATTAAAAAAAATTGGGATTTGCATCCAGGAGTGGAACTGGAGGTTAAACGGACCCCAGGGCAGGATGGTGGGGGTAAAGTGGAGCAGCAGGGTCCTTGTGGGGTAAAAACTGTCAGCCAGCAGGACTCAGTGTGAGGTGTTGAAGTAGCTGCACCTTCATCGTGGAAAGAGCTGCTGTTTTATGCTCTGACAGAGGGAAAACAAAACAGTCAGAGCATCCTGTGGTGTTCTGTTCTCAGTCCAGGTGGTGTGTTGGGTTCAGGGTCTGCTGGTTTTGGGGGTCAGGATCTGTGATATATTGGGATCCGGATCTTCTGTCTTTGGGGTCAGGGTCTGTGGTGTGCTAGGGTCAGGATCTGCTGTTTGTTGAGGTCAGGATCTGTGGTGTGTTGGGGTCAGGATCTGTGGTGTGTTGGGGTCAGGATCTGCTGTTTGTTTGGGGTCAGGATCTGCTGTTTGTTTGGGGTCAGGATCTGTGGTGTGCTGGGATCAGGATCTGCTGTTTCTTGGGGTCAGGATCTGCAGAGTGTTGGGGTCAGGGTCTGTGGTGTTGGGGTCAGGGTCTGTGGTGTGTGGGGGTCAGGATCTGTGGTTTTTTGGGGTCAGAATGTGCTGGTTTTTTGGGATCAGGATCTGCAGGGTGTTTGGGTCAGGGTCTGTGGTATGTTTGGGTCAGGATGTGTGCTGTATTAGGGTCAGGATCTGTGATGTGTTGGGGTCATGATCTCTACAGTGCACTTTGGGAAATAAGGCTGAGGATCACTCTCCAGGTAAGTTCTGTTTGTTCTGAATCTGCACTTTGAGATGTTTGGGATCCTTCCAGGGCCTTAAGGGGCTCCAAGAGCTGCAGAAGGACTTGGCCAAGGGCCTGGAGGGACAGGACCCAGGGAATGGCTCCCACTGCCAAAGGGCAGGGTTGGAAGAAAGGAGAGAGAGATGGAAAAGGGGATGGGAAAGGGGACGGGAAAAGAGGGGACGGGAAAAGGGGACCGGGAAAAGGGGACGGGAAAAGGACGGGAAATGAAGGGGAAAGCGGGAAAAAGGGGAAACGGGAAAAGGGGACGGGAAAAGGGGAGAGGAAAAGGACGGGAAAAAGGGACGGGAAAAGGGGACGGGAAAAGGGGACGGGAAGGGGAGGAGAAAGGGACGGGAAAGGACGGGAAAAGGGGACGGGAAAGGGACGGGAAAAGGGACGGGAAAAGGGAGACGGGAAAGGGACGGGAAAGGGGACGGGAAAAGGGACGGGAAAAAAGGGCCGCAAGCTTCACCCCAAGCTGCTGGCACTGCAGCTCCCCAGCCATCACCAGCTGTAACTGCTCAGTTTTTAAAATGTAAGGTTTTAAAAATGTAAGAATCCGCTAAACGCTTTGAGTTTTTCTGTAAGGTGAATCATTCAGGTGTGTTTTATTAACTCAGTTTGATGTTTTAATCTGCCCCACCCAGCCGAGCCCAGGGTGTTGGATACACCTTGTGGTGGAAAATTATATTCCTTAACAGCCAAACTCCAACTTTACCTGATCACCTAACCTCCCTGAACCACATTTTTTATTTCCATCACCATTACTCCAACCTGTTCCTGTCTTGGTAAATACATTCAAATATATAAATATATAAAATCAATAAAATAATAATATAATAAATAAATATATAATAATGACTTTATCCAAGTACCTTGACAAAGTCTCTAAGCTCTCATTATTCACAGGCTCTAAAACCAGTCTTTATAAGGGGTGGAAAAAGGAAACATCCCAGGGAGCAGAGGAACGCAGCAATCATGGCACAGCAGTTCCAGGGCTTGGAGCCATGCATCCAATATATAAATATATAAAATATAAATAATAATAATAATATATATATATATATATAATAAAATACCCCACTTTAACAATCAAGTTACTGACAAAAGTCCTAAGCCCATAATTCATACCCCAAAACCAGTCTTTATAAGAAGTGGAAAGGGAATTTTTTCTTTTCTGGAGGAAACTCTCCAGTATCACCTCAGGGAGCAGAGGAATGCAGCAATCATGACACAGCATCCAAATATATAAATACATAAAATATATAAAATATATATATTAAAAAATTAAATTATATTATATATAAAAATAACTTTACAACCAAGTTACTCTTGAGAAAGCTCTGAGCCTCCTCATTAATTCACAGCTCTAAAACCCATCTTTATAAGGGATGGAAGAAGAAAAAATCTTTTTTTTTTTTTTTTTTTTCTGGAGGACACTCCAGTGTCACTCCCAGGGAGCTGAGGAATCCTGGAGCACAGCAGGTCCAGGGCTCTGAGCCACTCAGGAATTGTGGGACGTGCTGGAATGCAGGGCACAAGGGAAAAGTTCTCAGCAAACCCAACGTGGCCTCCAGGGAGCTCCCACTTTGGGAAGATGATCCTCCCGAGGAGCAGGGTTCAGTGCTGACTCATCACATCCCTGGATTTTTCAGTCTCACCCAAACAGCAGGTAGATCTCTCACTGCTGTGTTTACAAGGTTCCACAGAGAAAGAAAAAATCAAAGCAAAGCTGGTA
This sequence comes from Malurus cyaneus samueli, assembly GCA_009741485.1. Taxonomy (NCBI): domain Eukaryota; kingdom Metazoa; phylum Chordata; class Aves; order Passeriformes; family Maluridae; genus Malurus; species Malurus cyaneus. The sequence continues at coordinate 41,892 of VKON01000182.1, read as the reverse complement.
GTGACTAACTCAGAAATCCTCTACACCAGACTGGTGTCGAATCAAAACTAAAATAAGAGATTAATCTAATTTTATTTCAATTAGTAGATGGAGGAGTATCAGGAGAGTTTCAGTTTGGAAGGATTCCAATAAAACAAATATAAACAAGGCTTCTTCTTGTTCTATTTAGCAGAAATGCAAAAGAATTGTATTAAGAGCATCTTACAAATATCTAAAAATTATTCCACATATTTTTGACTGTTTTAAACTTTTTTATTTTCAAGTTTAATCAAGCCTGATACACCTCATTTATCACACTCTTGAGAAAGGGGAACTCACTTTTTCCAATGCAGTGCATTGGAATCCATGATGATCACAGAATCACAGATGGTTTGGGTTGGAAGGCCTAATCCACCCAGTCCCACCAGCCATGGAGGGACACCTCCCACTGTCCCAGGCTGCTCCCAGCCCAATGTCCAGCCTGGCTTGGCACTGCCAGGGATCCAGGGCAGCCACAGCTTCTCTGAGGCACCCTGTGCCAGGCTCAGCACCCACAGGGAACAATTCACTTCTTCCCATTTGCTGAAGGGCTGCCCTGCAGGTGACATTTCTCTGCTTCTTTGTTTCTTAGAAACCCCCTGAAACGCTTGGTGTGACAAATCCTGTGTGCTGACTGCTCCATCTGTTGAGTTGCGTTTAATGATTTTTTTGGGGGTTTTTTGCCGAGCTGGAGACTCTGAAGTATTGAGACCCTTCTTGAACTCCATCAGCAAAGCCAAGGCCGCCCGCCTGGTGCGCTCGCTGCTCATCTGTTCCTCGACATGAGGCACCACAGACAGGAGGTGAGGCTGCATTTCCACACTTTCATCTCAAAAGCCTGCAACACTATTCTGAACCTATTCACTTCACACGAAGTATTCATCAGAAGCAGACTTTTATGAATTTGGATGTATTTTATAAATAAACACAGATCATCGGATTCATAACACGTTTTCTGACAGTAGAGCGACTCCACCATGGTGTTTATCTTCGATTTGTGGTGTTTCCTCAAGTTGTGCCAGGGTTAGGTTAGGATTTGGGGAAAATTCACTGGAAAGGGTTGTCCACCCAGGGCAGGGGTGGATCCCCATCCCTGGTGTTTAAAAGCTTGATGTGGCACTTGGGACAAGTGGCATGGCTGGGGGAATGGTGATGATGATCCAGAGGCTTTTGCACTCGTGATTCATATTTTAGCACTGACTGTTTGGGGATATTTGTGAGGATTTTTGTGGGAATATTTTTTGGAACTGTGAAGAGGTATTTCAGGACTCAGACAGGAATGGGGGTGGTTGTGGGATGCACAGACTGGAGCAGCCACTGCTCAGAATTGCACCTGGAGCTACCTGTGTTGGGTTTTTTACTGCTCAAAAACACCAAAGTCTTTCCTGAGGTGAAGTGGAAAAGATTTTGAGCTACTTCATTGGATGAGCTCGATCACCAGAAAAACCCCAAACCATCTAAGTCAGCCTCCAGTTAGGATTCACTGTGTGTTCATCAGCTCCCTGGAATCAAATTGGTTAATTTATTTTTCCCCCATTTTGGTTCTTTGGAGCGGGAAAGACACGAGCACCTGGCAGGCGCCCTGCAGGTGTTGGCCACACACCTGAGGGTCTGAGCAGCCAGCTTGGGGACAAAAACCCATGTGAAATACTGCACTCAGGGACTGGGCAAATCACAGGCTGGGGAGGATATTTTGCCCTGCTTGAGAGGCAGTGATGCTCTCATTTAGCCAAAATTAGGCACTAAAAAAGACGGCCGAAATTAGCACCCAAAATATTGGCCAAATTGAGGCTGTTCCATTTCCTTTAGTGCAGACTTCTCTTCTCCTTT
>VKON01000182.1:21577-39881 GCA_009741485.1 Malurus cyaneus samueli | reverse complement strand
GGGGGCTACAAAAAGGGGATGGAAAAGGTGGGAAAGGGATGGGAAAGGGATGGGAAAAGGGGATGGGAAAGGGATGGAAAAGGGGTGGGAAAGGGGATGGGAAAAGGGGACGGGAAAAGGGGACGGGAAAAGGGGACGGGAAAAGGGGACGGGAAAAGGGGACGGGAAAAGGGGACGGGAAAAGGGGGAAAGGGACGAGGAAAAGGGACGGGAAAAGGCGGGAAAAGGAAAGGGGGAAAGGAGGGAAAAGGAGGAGGGAAAGAGAGAAAAAGGACGGAAAAGGGACGGGAAAGGGGACGGGAAAAGGGACGGGAAAGGGAGGGAAAGGAAGGGACGAGAAAAGGGACGGGAAAGGGGACGGGAAAGGAAGGAACGGAAAAGGGGACGGAAAGGGGACGGGAGAGGGGCCGGAGTGAAAGAAGGGCCGCGCCACAGCCTGCCTGGCACTGCAGCTCCCCAGCCATCACCAGCTGTAACTGCCTCAGTTTTTAAAATGTAAGGTTTTTAAAATGTAAGAATCCGCTAAACGCTTTGAGTTTTTCTGTAAGGTGAATCATTCAGGTGTGTTTTTATTAACTCAGTTTGATGTTTTAATCTGCCCCACCCAGCCGAGCCCAGGGTGTTGGATACACCTTGTGGTGGAAAATTATATTCCTTAACAGCCAAACTCCAACTTTACCTGATCACCTCTAACCTCCCTGAACCACATTTTTTATTTCCATCACCATTACTCCAACCTGTTCCTGTCTTGTAAATACATCAAAATATAATATATAAAATACATAAAAATATATAAATATAAATAAATAAATAATATTAATGACTTTATCCAAGTAACCTTGACAAAAGTCTCTAAGCCTCTCTTATTCACAGCTCTAAACAGTCTTTATAAGGGGTGGAAAAAGGAACATCCCAGGGAGCAGAGGAACGCAGCAATCATGCACAGCAGTCCAGGGCTTGGAGCCATGCATCCCAATATATAAATATATAAAATAAATAATAATAATAATATATATATATATAATACATAAATTACCCAACTTTACATCAAGTTACTGACAAAGTCTCTAAGCCTCTCACTAATTCATACTCCAAACCAGTCTTTATAAGAAGTGAAAAGGGATTTTTTTCTTTTTTCTTGAGGACAGACATCTCAGGACAGAGGAATCAGCAATCCATGACACAGCAGTCCAAATTAAATACATAAAATATATAAATATATATATTTAAAAAATTAAATTATTATATATATATAAAATAACTTTACACCAAGTTATCTGAGAAAGCCTCTGAGCCTCCTCATTAATTCACAGCTCTAAAACCCATCTTTATAAGGGATGGAAGAAGAAAAAATCTTTTTTTTTTTTTTTTTCTGGAGAACACTCCAGTGTACCCAGGAGCTGAGGAACTCCTGGAGCACAGCAGGTCCAGGGCTCTGAGCCACTCAGGAATGTGGGACGTGCTGGAATTGCAGGGCACAAGGGAAAAGTTCTCCAGCAAACCCCACGTGGCCTCCAGGGAGCTCCCACTTTGGGAAGATGATCCTCCCGAGGAGCAGGGTTCAGTGCTGACTCATCACATCCCTGGATTTTTCAGTCTCACCCAAACAGCAGGTAGATCTCTCACTGCTGTGTTTACAGGTTCCACAGAGAAAAAAAATCAAAGCAAAGCTGGTAGTGACTAACTCAGAAATCCCCTACACCAGACTGGTGTCGAATCAAAACTAAAATAAGAGATTAATCTAATTTTATTTCAATTAGTAGATGGAGGAGTATCAGGAGAGTTTCAGTTTGGAAGGATTCCAATAAAAACAAATATAAACAAGGCTTCTTCTGTGCTCTATTTAGCAGAAATGCAAAAGAATTGTATTAAGAGCATCTTACAAATATCTAAAAATTATTCCACATATTTTTGACTGTTTTAAACTTTTTTATTTCAAGTTTAATCAAGCCTGATACACCTCATTTATCACACTCTTGAGAAGGGGAACTCACTTTTTTCCAATGCAGTTGAAATAAAATTAGTGCAAATTTTGGGATCTATCCATGTTTCTAGTTTTGTAGTCACTCTCCAGACGCCCAGTCTAAGGTCATGCTAGGAGGATGGTTTTGCTGAGTGTGGGTGTGAAAAGTCGGGACACTATCTAGACTTTATTCTTATCGACTCATCTCCTTTCTTTCTTTGGACCTTGTAAACACAGAGTGAAGGAGATCTACTTGGTCGTCACCCCTTGGGAATGAGACTGACAAATCCAAGTGGGGCATAGGGACACTCCCAGTGTCCCAGGCTGCTCCAGCCCCCAATGCAGTGTGATCGCATGTCGGAGCACTTTGAACCTGCTCCTCGGGACTGCAGGATATTGCCAGAGAATTGGGAGCACTGGCTGGGGAGCGGCCGTGGGCCAGTTCTGCTGCGAGATTCCCTTGCTGCCCTGCAATGTTCTCCTAGCTGCTCTCCAGGCAATTCCTGAGTGCTCACCTGGAGTCCTTGACCAGGCTCCCTGCTGTCTCCAGGGGCAACAGTCTTTCTTTACAGCTCCCTGGGAGTGACACTGGAGTGTTCCTCAGAGAAAAAAAAATAACAAATATAAACAACAATGTATTCTTCTTCATTACTTTCTCCATCCCTTATACACAAGCCCAATAGGCGCGTTTCTACGATGCTCCGTGCTATTTAGATGCGGGGAGTAGGGCGTCGAGAGGAGCCTCCATTGCTTCCTTCTTGCAAGGGTACGCTATCTTTCCCTCCAGGCGCGGTTTTTGGCCAAGTTCGTATTCGTGCGCACTCTTTGGTAGTCACAACTGTTAGTTCCTCTTGGAAGGATCAAACATCTCATATAAATAATAGTATTAGTCGTGATTAAATTTAATTTTTTTCCTAAAACCATAACAGTAACTATCATTATCCATGGTTTAGCGAGTGATTCACTTCATAATCCTTTTATATTGTTTCCAATTAAGTTGGTACACTGTATATGAGTTGGATGGATGCTGGTCGGCTTTCAAACATCAATGGTTGACTCTGCCTAGACTTTTCCCCTACATTAGCTCCGCCTACGAGGATCGTCTGACTCCATAACTGCATACCACAGAGATGTCTTCCTCTCAGAAACCCAAGACAAACCATAGCAATATCCTTTTCTCACTTTCTGATCCATATAAAGAAAAACCAGACTAGGCTATTCTGTTCCTCGAGAAAAACCACAGATCCTGACGTCCCCACACACCAATGAGACCCTGACGCCCAACACACACTTAAGGACCCTGATAGACGCCCAACACTCTGGCTTCAAAGAATTTCTTGTTCGAACACCCAGGCACGTAGACTTGGAACTGTGACCGTGGTCGCGCCCTTTGCTGAAGGGCTGCCCTGCAGGTGACATTTCTTGCTCTGTTCTGTGTGTGATTCTTAGAAACCCCCTGGAAAACGCTTGGTGTGACAAATCCTGCTGGTGCTGACTGCTCCATCTGTTGAGTTGAGTTTAATGATTTTTTTGGGGGTTTTTTTGCAGAGCTGGGAGGACTCCTGAAGTATGTGAGACCCTTCTTGAACTCCATCAGCAAAGCCAAGGCCGCCCGCCTGGTGCGCTCGCTGCTCGATCTGTTCCTGGACATGGAGGCAGCCACAGGACAGGAGGTGAGGCTGCATTTCCACACTTTCATTCCTCAAAAGCCTGCAACACTATTTTCTGACCTAATTCACTTCACACTGAAGAATTATTCATGTCAGGAAGCAGACTTTTAATGAATTTGGATGTATTTTATAAATAAAACATCAGATCATCGGATTCATAACCTTGTTTTTCTGCAGGTTAGGAGCGACTCCCACCATGGGTGTTTATCTTCGATTTGTGGTGTTTCCTCAAGTTGTGCCAGGGAAAGTTTAGGTTGGATGTTGGGGAAAATTCACTGGAAGGGTTGTCCAGCCCAGGGCAGGGGTGGATCCCCATCCCTGGGGGTGTTTAAAAGTCCTGTGGATGTGGCACTTGGGGACAAGTGGCAGTGCTGGGGGAATGGTTGGATTGATGATCTCAGAGGGCTTTTGCAGCCTCGGTGATTTCAGGTGATTTTAGCACTGGGACTGTTTTGTGGGACTATTTTGTGGGATTATTTTGTGGGAATATTTTTTGTGGGACTGTGAGAGGTGTTCTCAGGGAACTCAGACCAGGAAAGGTGGGGGTGGTGTGGGATGGCACAGGACTGGAGCAGCCACTGCTCAGAATTGCACCTGGAACTACCTGTGTTGGGTTTTTTACTGCTCAAAAACACCAAAGTCTTTCCTGAGGTGAGAGTGGAAAAGATTTTGAGCTACTTCATTGGATGAGCTCGATCACCAGAAAAACCCCAAACCATCTAAGTCAGCCTCCAGTTAGGATTCACTGTGTGTTCATCAGCTCCCTGGAATCAAATTGGTTTAATTTATTTTTTTCCCCCATTTTTTGGTTCTTTGGGAGCGGGATAAGGACAGGAGCACCTTGGCAGTGCTGCCCTGCAGAGGGTTGTGGTGCCACACACCTGGAGGGTCTGAGCAGCAGCTTGGGGACAAAACCCATGTGAAACTGCACTCAGGGACTGGCAGATCACAGGCTGGAGAAGTTCTGCCCTGCTGAGGAGCAGGTGATGCTCTCATTAGCCAAATTAGCACAAAAAGAGCCAAATTAGCACAAAATTGGCCAAATTAGAGCTGTCATTCTTTAGTGCAGATAACCCAGCCAGTGTCCCCTGTTTGCTGTTCAGTCCTTGTGAAAATGGTGACAGAATGTTTTGCCCCTCTTCCTTTAACAGAAAAGGGGCAAATGGGGTGCAGGGAGAAGGGAGAAGCCCTAAAAATGTTTCAGGGGAAAAATGAGCAGCTTCAGGCTTTTCTCAAGGTAGCTTGGTGTAAAGGATAATATTGGGATGCATTTACAAAAGAGGAACAGGTTGGAATTAGGATAGAAATAATAGAAATAGATAGAAATAATGGAAATAAAAATAATAGAAATAATGGAAGTAGATGGAAATAGATAGTAATAGAAATGGATAAAAATTATAGAAATGAAATATAGAAATATAGAATATAAAATAAGAAATAATAGAAATTATAGAAATAGTATAGGTAGAAGTAGATAGAAATAATAAAAAGTCAGTCTCAATACTCACTTTGGATCGTATTCTGAAAGTCTGGGAGGTTCCTGATGCAGCAATCCCATATCCCTTCAGAAATATTCCAAAGAGCATTTTTAGTTTGCCTCCTCAGTGTAACTCCCATCCAGAAGGCTCCCAGGAGCACAGTAAAGCAGTGAAATTGGAGATTTCTCCAGCTCCTAATGCTCCAGCTATCACCCTGTAATAAATTGAAACTTCATAATGGCTTTTCATAAAATGTTCCTGTTTAATAAGTGGTGAGGAGGAGCTGACAAGGCCTGCAGGATTCTGCTGCTGCATCCAGAGGTTTTGGGAAGAGAAATTCCTGAGCCTGGGACCTCAGGAGGATTTACTGGCCAGATAAGACCAGATTGGGTCTTATTTTATCTTATTTTATCTCACTGAAGTGGAGCAGTTCTGTTATGCATTGAGGAGTTTCAGCCTGAAAAATAAAGGAAAATTCTGGGATTTTTTTCTGTGCTTTCATCCATTAAGGGACTCTGAAAAATATGAGAAAATTCTGGGATTTTTTTCTGTGCTTTCATCCATTAAGGGACTCTGAAAAATATGGGAAAATCCTGGGATTTTTTGCTATGCTTTTATCCATTGAGGGAGTGTCAGCCTGAAAAATATGGGAAATTATTTGCTGTGCTTTGAAGTGGTGGGTGAAGTGTATGAAACCCCCAAAGCAGGACCCAGCACCTCTGCTGCTTTGTACAGGACACATGAGCTGAGAGATTTAGACCCTAAATCATGAAATTTCTTTTTTATTTTTTGAAAAAAACCCACAGTGGCTGTGAGTTTAAACTCTGGGAAAACGTTTATGCCTACCCCAAATGCCACCAGGGTGTTTGGGATGGGCACTAATGAAGGAAACTTCCAGAATTAATTAATTTCATTCTGCTCTTTTGAAGGTTGACCTGTGTTTAGAGTGTATTGAATGGGCCAAATCAGAGAAGAGGACTTTCCTACGCCAGGCTTTGGAGGTAGGTCCCAGCTCCCAGCCCTGTGGAGCAGCATCATCTCCTCCCTGGCAGATTTAATATCTGTAAAATGTATTAATTAATTATTTTAACTAAGTAAATATATATATATAAGTATGTAGTATCTATTAATACATTAAGAAATGTATTAAAGTATAAAATTAAAAGTACTTAATGCTGTGAAAGTATGAAAAGGATGAACTTTTCCCATGTGTCAGGGGAGGGCAAATTCTGAAACTCTGAAATTTCTTGTCCTGAAATTCTGAAAAATTAAAAACTGAAAAACGGAAATTTTCCTGAAAAAGGCAGGATTTTCCTCCTTGTGCAGCACACCTTGCACAGCTGCACCACATAATGTGACAAATGCAGATAAAGCTCATCAAATCTGCGCAGAGAAGAACACGAAGCTTTGTTTTACAAATGAAATCTGCTCTGGCTTCCGTGACAGCAGTTCTTTTTCTGTTCTCCAGGCGAGGCTGGTCTCCCTCTACTTCGACACCAAGAGGTACCAGGAGGCTCTGCAGCTAGGTGAGCCTCCCACTAGATGGTGGTAAATCTTTGCTTTTCTTTTACTCCTGCCGAGGAAAATCAGCAGCTGGGTCACGTTCCTGGAGAAGTTCTGCAGGATTTGGGTGCTGGTCCAGCTGTGTCCCCTTTGCTGCAGCTGGGTGATGGCAGCTCTCCGAGATGTGTTTGTTCTCTCTGTGTCACCATCCTCATCCTCTGCTCCCGAGGGTTGGATGGGGCTTGGAGCGACGTGCAAGGTGTCCCTGCCCATTTCAGAGTGGAATGAGATGATCTTTAAGGCCCCTCCCCACCCAAACCATTCTGGGATTCTGATTTATTCAGTTATTTTGTCAGCTGTACCCAGCTGAAGGCCACCAGGATTGGCTCCTGCTGGAACATTCTGGAACACACTGCAGTGCCCACAAAGGCTGAAGGGAGGAAGCAGCTTTTTTCCACTTTGCTCAAACACAGCCCCAGGAAAGCCAGAAAATGGGAAAACCTCTGGGGATGTCATCAGCCAAGGTCTGGAGGAGGCTTTAACAATTTGCTCCTGCACCACCTGAGGGATGGTGATGAAGCAGTGCCCTCCTGCTCTGCCCCAAAGCAGGGTAGAGCTGCAGCTCCCTGGTGCTTTTGAAATGCTCATTTTGCAAATGATTGCCATGCTGCAAGTGAGATTTAAGCTGTAATTGAGATTTAAGCTCTCAGTGAGGTTGAAGCTGTAGGGTTGAAGCTCTCAGTGAGGTTTCAGGTGTGGGGTTTAAGCTGTCAGTGAAGTTTAAGATATGAGATTTAAGCTGTAATTGAGATTTAAGCTGTGGGGTTGAAGCTCTCAGTGAGCTTTCAGGTGTGGGGTTTAAGCTGTCAGTGAAGTTTATGATATGACATTTAAGCTCTCAGTGAGGTTTCAGCTGTGGGGTTGAAGCTCTCAATGAGGTTTCAGCTGTAGGGTTGAAGCTCTCAGTAAGGTTTTAGCTGTGGGGTTGAAGCTCTCAGTGAGGTTTTTGCTGTGGGGTTGAAGCTCTCAGTGAGCTTTCAGGTGTGGGGTTTAAGCTGTCAGTGAAGTTTATGATATGACATTTAAGCTGTAATTGAGATTTAAGCTCTCAGTAAGGTTTCAGCTGTGGGGTTGAAGCTCTCAGTGAGGTTTCAGCTGTAGGGTTTCAGTTGTAGGGTTTCAGCTGTGGGGTTTCAGCTGTCTGAGGGATATTTGCACAGTCTGCTCTGCCAGGGCTGAGGGACACCTGTCTGGAGTGCTCACCAGGGAGCCAGAATTTCCTAACCTGGATGGTGGCACGAGCCTGGGCAATGTCCAGAGTCACCTGGGTGACTTGGATCTCACCAGAATGTTGAGTTCAGTGCTCTGGTACATGGAATTCAATCTGGAATTAAAGCCATTCTGCATAGGGATATGTAATGAGCTCAGGTTTAAACTGCTCAGAGGTCCCACTCCAAAGCTGTGCTGAATTCAGTGATTCCCTGGGCTGGTGGTGGGACAGCCTGGGGATTTGGGCAGGTATGTACTCCAGGACAGCTTAGTGCTGTGCCCCAACATTCCTGTGTGGCTGAGCAGGATTGGTTTGTGTCCATGGCTGGGGCAGTTGGTGCAAGCAGAGTTTCCAGGGCTTTTTCCAGGGAGAATCTGTTGGTTTCTGCCCTGTTCTGCAGTTTCAGCCCTGGTTATCAGCTCCTGAGCAAGCAGGGAAGGAGGAGCAGGAGTATCTCTGCTCACCCTGAGTAAAGTTTTCTCTTTTCCCCTCTTTAGTAGGGGACAGAAGGGAACACACTGAGCCTGGCTCTTGTGTCCTCACCAGCTTTGATGTGCCAGCTTTGTCCTGGCATTTCTCAGCCTGGCCATTTTCCCTCCTGACTCTGACCTGCACAAGTCCAGTGCTTCAACATTTCTTCCCCATCCCATATTTCAGGAGCCACTGGAGAATGCTCCATCATGCAGAGGAAGCAGTGAGAGAGAAATCACCTCAAATTGGGTGCCAGAGTGACCATCCCAACATCCCAGCCCCTCCAGGCCACTGTGCTGCCCACACAGCACCCCTGACACAGAACAGCTTCATTCTCCCCCTGTGGAATGGCTCTGCCCCACCGTTATTGCCTATCCCTTGTTATTTTTTTTTGGAAGAACAGGCTGTGCTGAGGCTTCCCTGGGAGGCTGGGTGTGGATTTGGTGCACAGCAGCTCCCAGAATTCTGTCCTTCCTCTCTCCCAGGCTCCCAGCTGCTCCGGGAGTTGAAAAAGATGGATGACAAGGCTCTGCTGGTGGAGGTGCAGCTCCTGGAGAGCAAGACTTACCACGCCCTGAGCAACCTGCCAAAAGCAAGAGCAGCCTTAACCTCAGCCCGGACTACAGCCAACGCCATCTACTGCCCCCCCAAGCTGCAGGCAGCGCTGGACATGCAGTCAGGTGAGGCTGCAACACCCACAGCTTCTCCTGACACGTCATTGATGTGATTTTTGTTCTTTCCTGAGGGGATCACGGAGAGTGGTGCTCGGTGGAACCTCAGGATACCTCAGCAGTGACATTGCTCCTGACACTTTGTGTTTTCAGCCTGTTTTTGAAAGCTTCCAGTGCTGGAGGGTCCATAAACTCCCCAGGCACTGCAGTTCCAGCCTCACACCGTGTTCCTGACCCATTACATGTTGTTTCTGACCCAGTTTGCAGGCTCTTACCTGAAGTGCCCCAAACTTGTCTGTCTAAAAATGTCCTCATAAGAGAGGGTGTGGATTTTCTTCTGCTGGAGATAAGGCGAGGTGGGCACAGAGGGAAGGATTCCCATCACTGAAATCACAGATAAAGCACTGAAAAACCAAATAGTTCAGTCCTCTGATGCTCTGATTGCTCTGATTAACCCGTTCATGCCTCTCCCAGGTATTATCCATGCAGCAGAAGAGAAGGACTGGAAAACAGCCTATTCATATTTTTATGAGGCATTCGAGGGCAACGATTCGATTGACAACCCCAAAGCCATCACTGCTCTGAAATACATGCTGCTGTGCAAAATCATGCTCAACAGGTAGGTGGCACATGGTTGTGGGGAGAATATTTCCTGCATTTCCAGGGGACAGAGCTTTTTGTTGATGGGATTCTGAACTAATGAGTATTTATCACCCAGTCACTGCTCCTGATGTGGTGCTGTTTGAGCTGTGCTTTGCTATCAATTGGGGATTTTTGAGGCACTCTGGGGTTTAAGCTGACCATGTTCCTGGATAAATTCTCTGTTCCTTTCCCTCTGTCTGCAGCCCAGAAGATGTGCAAGCGTTAGTGAGTGGGAAGCTTGCTCTGCGGTATGCAGGAAGACAGGTACAGAAACTTGATCCTTTCTGTCTTCCTCCTATCTCTCTCAGGGCTGGCTTCTTCTTTCGGTCAAATGCTTTGCTCTTTTCATACCTGTGAGGAAAATTAATCCACAAGCACCAGAGGTTTATGTCCAAAAATGAGACAGAGGAGTCCTGTGACTTCATTCGAATAGAGGGAGAGGCTGTGGGACATTTCCATTTCTCAAACTGCTGGAGGATGCAGCCCCCTTTTTATCCCAATTTCCCAGCTGCATTTCCCTCTTTCCTCATTGGCTGAGGTTCTGGAGAGGTACAGACTCCCCAGACACCCAGTGCAATCCCCCTTCTAATATACATCCCCCCTTTAATACACGTCTCTGTGTCTGTGCTGCTGTAGTTCATTAACACATCCTGGGGCCAATCAGTGGAATTCCTATGGAAATCCTTCCCATTGTTCCTTCTCTCAGTATCAGTAGTATCTCACTCCCAGAATCACAGTTTGTAAAGACACTGCCTTCTCATTCCTTCCATACCCGAATACCCATCACTCCTGAGTGTACAGAACTGATTAAATTCCCATCATTCATTACCAGAAATCAGTTGTCTTTTGAGGGGTTTACAGAGTTTTTCACAATCACAATCTGGGCTGCTCACTTCATTTTCTCTGTTTTGCTCCTCCCTGCTTTTCTTTACCAGCCATGAACTGCTCAGTGCCATCAGGTCCTGGTGGCCCTTCACTCACCAGCTGCTGCAGTGTTTAAATCCAAGTTTTTCTTAGATTTTCTTTAAATGAATGTTGTTTTTACTTTGTTGTAGCCAGTTCCTGGCAGTGCAGATGAGCAGGTGGAGACCTGTTGGGGGTGGGAACAGAGAGGTGTGAAACCACTGTTTATTTTGCCATGTGAGCATGGCAGGCTGGGAATGAAATTAAATGAAATCCAGGCATGGATTGGAGTGCGGGACCATGCTCCAGATGTGCCAATGTTACTGAAGCTGCAGGAAAAACAACTTCTTAACAACATTTTAATGTTGGAAAGTCAAGGCATTACTTTATTTTCTGGCCAAGGTGGTGTTGTGGCCAGGATGTGCCACAGAAATAATTCCATTCACATGCAGCCTGAGTGTGCAGAGAAGATCATTCCAGGACACATAAATTTTACAAGACTTTCTCTCAAATTTTATACAGTCAAAACCCACAGAACTTTATTGGTTTAATGTTTCGTAGTTCTCAGTATTTGGGTTCCAATTGGATCTGGATTTCTTTGCTTTTGATGTTGATCTAATTTTCCTTCTTACCTTTTTGTTTTTTCAGAGCAGGTTCTCTCACCACACCGGGGGAGGTTTGGGGCTGATGTTTCATTATGGTTTTTATGGTTTTTCATTGATTGTTTTTTATCTTTTGTGCCCCTCCAGCTCTGTTGAGCTGTGAAACTCCTCAGACCTCCCCTGGTGGAACAACACCCTGCAAAGAAACTTCACCCTTCCACGGCAAAGAAGAAAATCTGACTAAAGTTACATAAAAAAATTTAAACTGGTGTTTAAAAAAAATATTAAACTGGTTTTAAATTTTCTAACACTGCCCTTAGCCTTTGCTTTGACTAACTTTAGTCAAGGATTTAGTTCACTTTCCCCAGGGAAGGTGCTGAGTTTCTTTGCAGGGATTGTTTCACCAGGTGAGGTCTGATGAGGTTAACACCTCAAAAGAGCACCAGAAGCACAAAAAATAACAACAATCAATGATCATCAAGGTTTAATGAAACATCAGCCCAACCTCCCCTGGATGGTCGAGGCACCTGGTCTGGGAAAAGAAAGATAAGAAGGAGGATCTAATTAACATCAAAAGCAAAGAAATCCAGATCCAACAGGAACCCAGATCCTGAGAACTGCTCAACCTTGAACCAATGAACAGTGAACCAATGGAGTTCTCTGGGTTGGACTGGATAAAGTTTGGGGGAAATCTTGTAAAATCCACGTGTCCTGGAATGATTCTCTCTGCACACCGGGCTGTGTGTGGGTGAGATGATTTCTGTGGCACATCCTGGCAAGAACAACTCCTGGCAAAAATAAAAGCAATGCCTTGACTCTCTAATATTAAAATGTTGTTGAAGAGTTTGTGGTTTTTCCCCGTAGTTTCAATAACACTGTTCTGCTCCCTGCTGGGGTTACCTCTGTCAGGGTAATTGTGGTTGTCTGGGGACAAGGCTTTTGCTTGATTTCAGCAGTTCTGGGGCTGACAAGGCTCATCCTGGGGTGTCTGTGTGGTGCCTAAAACAAGGCTCACTGGAACAGAGGCCAGACAAAGTGAAGAGAATAAAAGCAGACAGATTTAATCCAGGCCTGCTGGTACTTGAGGGCAGACAAAGCCTCCTCCTGAGGCTGCACCAAATGGACCCGAGTCACGAGATCTTCCCCTTTTATCAGTTCTGTCTCATGAACACATCGGCCCCAATCTCCAATGACACCTTCAGGTGATGTGTCACCCACCCCAAGCTCCCCAATTCTCTGTTTTTCCATATTTTGGGGCTCTGAGGCAGCGAAGTGTCCTTGGATTTCAGGCTCAGAGGAATTGTTTTGTGTGAAGATGGGAGAGCAGCAGCTTTAGTGCTGTGCACTGGAGAAGTACAAGAATACAGATACATGGAAATACAGAAACTAAAAATCCTAAGGCATCCCATAGGTCCTGGGGGCCTGGCCCTCAGCGGAGAAGTGACTGTGCTGACAGGGATCTGAGGACCCAAAATATCCACAGTCATTCAGCAAGGGACAAAATGTGCACTTACCCCAAAAACAGCATCAAACTTGGTCCCCACCTGCAGCTGTCACCGAAACTGTGGGCAAAAGGAAAACCCTCTAACACTGTATTTGAAGTGACAGAGACTCAGGCATTGCTTTATTTTCTGGCCAGGATGTGCCAAAGAAAATATTCCAAACACACACAGCTTTTACAGGATTTTCCCTCAAATTTTATCCACTCAGAACCCATAGGGATGTGTTGTTTCAAATTGCCTTGGTCCAGATTTGAGCACCCCCAGCATTCACTTTCATATTGGACCCGCATTCCTTCACCTCTGATGTTCATTGGATTTTCATTCCTTGATTTCCTCCATCAGTTTTTTTCTGGCTTGGATGTCTCCAGCTCTGCCAGAGGCTCTGGGGTGGATGTTTGTAGATGGTCACTGATGTTCTGGTGATGTTCTGGTGATGTTCTGGTGATGCTGTTTGTCTCTCTGGGGATCTTTTGTGCTGCTCCCAGTCTGGTGATAAATTAACCCCATCTCCATAGACTGGTGGTTCATCACCAAAGAAACCTTTTTTTCTTTTTTAAGAAAGAATTCCTTTCCCCAAAGCAAAATCAGACTAGAGAAATAAAATAAAATTTTGAAAGCCATATTGTTTCCAACCCAGCTGGTGCACTCTGTGTCCCTCTGGAAATGTTTCAGGTCATGTCCTGTAGTTGCTGGGTTTGCTCTGCCCATGGTGGTGACAGGGAGCATTCCTGCTTTGCTGTTTAAACACATCCCCAGGACAGTGCACACCTGAGAGGAGAATCCCCAAAAAAATAACCTCTTTTGGCTTTTTCCCCACAGACAGAAGCACTAAAATGTGTGGCACAGGCCAGCAAGAACCGGTCACTGGCAGATTTCGAGAAGGTGAGTCAGGGACACACAAAATGGGCAAAAACTGCTCAGAAATGCCCGGTTTGGAAAGCTGGAGGAGCTGTTACATCCCACAGCAGGAAACCATGGAAACATTGATAGAAAGCATCAAGAAATACCCCCCAGTGTTGGAGTTAAAAAAAGAACCTATCAGGATTGACAAGACCCTGCCTTGTGTGACAAGCTGTGATTAAATTAAATAAACCCCATCAATACTGTCCAGCCAAAAATACAGTTAAATAAAAAATTTCATAAACAATAACCCCACCAGTAAATATTTAACCCAAAAAAATTAAAATATAGAAAACCACAACTGTTAAAAACAAAATAAAAAATCCTTAAACCAACTGACAAAAATTCATATTCTCTATTCCCCTATTATCAGAGATAACCATCCCATATTAAAACATATCAAACAAAAAAAACTCAACCACCAAGTCCCAACAATCAACCAGTTGGGTTTCACTGTGTGGGGGGTGAACTTGCTTGAACCCATTTTGTTTTCTGTTTTATTATATTTTCTTTTGAAAGCCAACTCGAAAGCACTTTTCTTTAGGTGCTGTTCACTGGGATGGGTAATTCCTTTTAATTTTTTCCTGGTTTGAGTAGGAATTCTGCAGAGCAAAGAGAGAGGAGCCCCATGTCAGGATCAGGGGCAGGGCCTGGGGTTTGCTGGGCATCAGCAGGGTGAGAATCAAAGCTCCTGGGCTGTTTGTGACCTGCTGGCTCTCAGCTCAGTCAAGGATTGGATTAACCACGGTGCTTTGCTGGGCAAGGAGGGGAATTCATCTTCTCAGGACCCCGAGGAGCTGCTGCTGCCTGAGCTTTTCCTCCCTTCGTGTCCCCACAGGCTCTGACAGACTACAAGGTGGAGCTCAGGGACGACCCCATCATCAACACTCACCTGGCCAAGCTCTACGATAATTTATTGGAACAGAATCTGATCAGAGTCATCGAGCCCTTCTCCAGAGTACAGGTAATGCTTCCAGCAGGGCTGGCCTGTCCCTGTGTCCCCTGCTGCTGGCAGGTGTCACACATGGGACACGTCCTGCACTGAGCTGCTCAGTGCTTCCAGAGCTCAGGGGACCTCTGGAAAACCACATTCCAGAGTCATTGTCCTCTCCTCCTGTTTGTCTGTGCTCCCTGAAGGGTGACTGGCTTTTAACCCTGGCTTTGAAGGGTTCTGACAAGGCAAAGCTGTGCCATAATCGTGGAGAAGAAATATTTCACAGTGAATTGTTTCACATTCCAGCGTGAAATGGCTTTAGGTGTCCCATCCCTCCTAGCTCAAATCAGATATGAAATGTGAAGGACCCGAAGCTGCAGAGAGGAGAAAGCCCCCAGAGATTTTGATTTTTAGGCCAGAGCATTTCCAGGCCCTTGAGCTGTTCGTGGGGGAGCTTTGTGTGTCCAAAGTACAGCTGAAGATTTCTCTGACTGTTGGTCTCTCTTACAGATTGAACACATATCCAGCCTCATCAAGCTCTCAAAGGTAAGAGCCTCAGCAGGAATCAGTGCCACGTGCTCAGAGGGCAGAAAATTCGGGTTAAATGGCATTTACCACTGGGAACTGAACGGGAAGGGTGACAGATGAGCCTTTCCACGGCGTTTCCAGGCAAACCTCACCCTTGGGAGCTGAACTTTAACCCAGGCAGCTCCTGGGAGGTATTGAGGCTCCCTCTGCTCCAGACTTCATAGAATCACAGAATCAATCACAGATCATAGAATCAATCACAGAGTCCGTCACAGAATCAATCATGGAATCAATCACAGAATCAATCATGGAATCAATCACAGAATCAATCATAGAATCAATCACACAGTCACAGAATCACCAGGGTTGGGAGAGACCTTCAAGATCTCTCAGTCCAAGCCCTGCCCTGACACCTCAACTCACCCACAGCACCCAGCACCACATCCAATCTCTCTTTGAACACATCCAGGGATGGTGACTCCACCCCTCCCTGGGCAGACCATTCCAGTGCTTTATCACCCTTTCTGTAAAGAGCTTTTTCCTGATCTCCAGCATTTTGAACTTTGTGATGTCCCTTCCCTCCCATGGGTTTCACTCCCTGTGTTGGCTTTGGCTTTTCACTGCAGGCAGATTTTCCTCTGCTCTCTGGTGTCAGGATCAGCCCTGTCCTGTGTTAACACCCTGAGTGTTCCCAGGGGAACCTTTCTGAGAGCCTTGAGATCCAGGATCCAGCTAATCACCCCACAGTGGCATTAGGGCTGTGTCTGTCACCCTGGCCATGCAGTCCCTGCTGTACAGATCATCCCAGCCGGATTAAATTGCAGGAAAATTCCCTGTAATCCTGGCCAGTTGCATCCCTGAGTGCTGCTGTCTTGAGTTGGCATTAAGGCCAGAGGTTGGGCTGAGCTCAGCCCTTGTGCTGACAGAATCACAGAATCCTTCAGGCTGGAAAAGTTCTCTGAGATTGAGCTGAAATATTCCCCCAGCAATGCCAAAGCCACCCGTGTCCCCGAGTGCCACACATCTGTTAAATCTCTCCAGGAATGGTGATTTCACCCCTGTCCTGGGCTGGACAATCTTTTCCATGAGGAAATTTGCCCTAAAATCCAACCTGAACCTGCCCTGGCACACAGTGTGTTCCTAGATGGGCCCGTGATGTTGAATTGATGCCTAAAACAAGGCTCACCTGAAACAGAGGCCAAAGTGAAGAGAATAAAACAGACAAATTTAATCCAGGCTGCTGACATTGAGGGCAGCAAAGCTCCTCCTGAGGCTGCACCCAAAATGGACCCCGAGTCACGAGATCTTCCCTTTTATCAGTTCTGTCTCATGAACACATGGGCCCAATTCTCCAATGACACCCTCAGGTGATGATGTCACCCACCCAATTGCTCCCCCCCATCTCTGTTGTTTCCATATTTTGGGCTCTGAGGCGGAAGTGTCTTGGATTTCAGGCTCAGAGAGGAATTGTTTTGTGTGAAGATGGAGGCAGCAGCTTTAGTGCTGTGCACTGGAGAAGCACAAGAATACAGATACATGGAAATAGTAGAAAACTAAAAATCCTGAGGTATCAGAACACATCCTTAATATTCAGAGTAAAAGCTGCTCGGTGCCCCCTCTGCCCTGAGAGGAGGATCTGCCTCCTGTGGGCCTCCCTGGGGCTGGGCAGGAGCTCAGGGTGGATTGAACAAAACGTTTGACTCAATCTGTGCTGAACTGAGCTGGAAAGTTCCAGAAGCCCCATGAGTGATGGCTGTTTGAGATGCCAACCACAGTGTCACCTCTGGGACGAGGGGCAGGACTCCTGGTGCTGCCTCATTCCCTGAGGCATCTCAAGCCCATGGTGGTGTCCAAACCACGTTCGGTAGGAAGGAATGAGCAGTGCTCCCATCCCAGCAGGGCTGTCAGGTGTGCAGCAGTGACATTCAAATTTTTTTATGTGATCTTAGGAGACTTAATGTTTCTGCTTCCTTTTTAGGCTGAGGTAGAAAGGAAACTGTCACAGATGATCTTGGACAAGAAGTTTCACGGTGAGTGCATCCCTCAGCCCTGACAGGCATCGCTCACACGAGCTGTGAGTGAGCCCCTTCCTCCTCTGAGCCTGGGGGTCCTGCTGGGGCAGCAGAGGTGACAGAGGGGACAGTCAGGGGTGACAGGAATGCTTTTCCTGCTGCTTCATTGAAGGTGACAGTCAGGAAGGCTCTTCCTGCAATTCCATTATAGGTGACAGGAATGACAGGAATGCTGTTCCTGCTGTTCTGCTGCTCCATCACAGGTGACAGTCAGGGGTGACAGTCAGCAATGCTGTTCCTGCTGCTCCATCACTGGTGACAGTCAGGGGTGGCAGTCAGGGGTGGCAGTCAGCAATGCTGTTCCTGCTGCTCCATCACTGGTGACAGGCAGGGGTGACAGGGGTGGCAGACAGGGGTGGAAGTCAGGCGACAGGCAGGGGTGACAAGGGTGGCAGTCAGGTGTGACAGGTGACAGGAGTGACATGGGTGGCAGAGGTGACAGTGAGTGGGTGGCAGTCAGGAGTGACAGGAAGATTCTCCCTGCTATTGCATTGCATGTGGCTGTCAGGGGTGACAGGAGTGACAGTCAGGGTGGCAGGCGGAGGTGACAGTCAGGAATGCTGTTCCTGCTGCTCCATTGCAGGTGACTTCACAGTCAGGAGTGACAGGAATGCTTTTCCTGGTGCTTCATTGAAGGTGACAGTCAGGAATGACAGGAGTGCTGTTCCTGCTGTTTCATTGAAGGTGACAGGAGTGACAGTCAGGGGTGACAGGAGTGACAGGAATGTTGTTCTTGCTGTTCCTGCTGCTCCGTAGAAGGTGACAGGAGTGACAGGGGTGACAGTCAGGAAGGCTCTTCCTGCTGCTCCTTCCCCCTTCCCTAAGCCCAAGGTTTAGTTCCAGAAGTGCTGTTGGGTCCCCGTGTGCTGTGACCCCATCCAGGGACACTGGGGGTCCCCAGCTGGGCTGTGTGGCCAGGCTGGATCCTCTCCCTCAGAACTGCCTGGGAATGTTCTCACCTTTCCCACTGTTTGTGTCCAGAATGTTCTGTGGAATCACCCCATGGCACTGTGGGGGGCTGTGGCTTGGCTGGCCCCAAACAGACCCCAAAACCCCTCAGAGCGTGCGAGGCATCTGTTCTCGTGGATTTCTGCCCTGGGGTATAAGCCGGGTACAGAAGTCCGTGCTGTGGAACATCCAGTATAATTAACCCATTTAGTGAGGACCTGTTAATAAACCCAGAGGGATAAAATAT
>VKON01000182.1:0-21552 GCA_009741485.1 Malurus cyaneus samueli | reverse complement strand
GGGGGGCCTGGCCCTCAGCGGAGAAGTGACTGTGCTGACAGGGATCTGAGGACCCAAAATATCCACAGTCATTCAGCAAGGGACAAAATGTGCACTTACCCCAAAAACAGCATCAAACTTGGTCCCCACCTGCAGCTGTCACCGAAACTGTGGGCAAAAGGAAAACCCTCTAACACTGTATTTGAAGTGACAGAGACTCAGGCATTGCTTTATTTTCTTGCCGGATGGCCAAGAAAATATTCCAAACACACACAGTTTTACAGGATTTTCCCTCAAATTTTATCCACTCAGAACCCATAGGGATGTGTTGTTTCAAATTGCCTTGGTCCAGATTTGAGCACCCCCAGCATTCACTTTCATATTGGACCCGCATTCCTTCACCTCTGATGTTCACTGGATTTCATTCCTTGATTTCTCCATCAGTTTTTTTCTGGCCTTGGATGTCTCCAGCTCTGCCAGAGGCTCTGGGTGGATGTTTGTAGATGGTCCTCTGATGTTCTGGTGATGCGTTTGTCTCTCTGGGGATCTTTTGTGCTGCTCCCAGTCTGGTGATAAATTAACCCCATCTCCATTGACTGGTGTTTCATCACCAAAGAAACCTTTTTTTCTTTTTTAAGAAGAATTCCTTTCCCCAAAGCAAAATCAGACTAGAGAAATAAAATAAAATTTTGAAAGCCATATTGTTTCCAACCCAGCTGGTGCACTCTGTGTCCCTCTGGAAATGTTTCAGGTCATGTCCTGTAGTTGCTGGGTTTGCTCTGCCCATGGTGGTGACAGGGAGCATCCTGCTTTGCTGTTTAAACACATCCCCAGGACAGTGCACACCTGAGAGGAGAATCCCCAAAAAAATAACCTCTTTTGGCTTTTTCCCCACAGACAGAAGCACTAAAATGTGTGGCACAGGCCAGCAAGAACCGGTCACTGGCAGATTTCGAGAAGGTGAGTTAGGGACACACAAAATGGGCAAAAACTGCTCAGAAATGCCCGGTTTGGAAAGCTGGAGGAGCTGTTACATCCCACAGCAGGAAACCATGGAAACATTGATAGAAAGCATCAAGAAATACCCCCCAGTGTTGGAGTTAAAAAAAGAACCTATCAGGATTGACAAGACCCTGCCTTGTGTGACAAGCTGTGATTAAATTAAATAAACCCCATCAATACTGTCCAGCCAAAAACAGTTAAATAAAAAATTCATAAACAATACCCCACCAGTAAATATTAACCCAAAAAATTAAAATATAGAAAACCACAACTGTTAAAAACAAAAATAAAAATCCTTAAACCAACTGACAAAAATTCATATTCTCTATTCCCCTATTATCAGAGATAACCATCCCATATTAAAACATATCAAACAAAAAAACACAACCACAAAGTCCCAACAATCAACCAGTTGGGTTTCACTGTGTGGGGGGTGAACTTGCTTGAACCCTTTTGTTTTTCTGTTTTATTATATTTTCTTTGAAAGCCAACTCGAAAGCACTTTTCTTTAGGTGCTGTTCACTGGGATGGGTAATTCCTTTTAATTTTTTCCTGTTTGAGTAGGAATTCTGCAGAGCAAAGAGAGAGGAGCCCCATGTCAGGATCAGGGGCAGGGCCTGGGGTTTGCTGGGCATCAGCAGGGTGAGAATCAAAGCTCCTGGGCTGTTTGTGACCTGCTGGCTCTCAGCTCAGTCAAGGATTGGATTAACCACGGTGCTTTGCTGGGCAAGGAGGGGAATTCATCCTCTCAGGACCCCGAGGAGCTGCTGCTGCCTGAGCTTTTCCTCCCTTCGTGTCCCCACAGGCTCTGACAGACTACAAGGTGGAGCTCAGGGACGACCCCATCATCAACACTCACCTGGCCAAGCTCTACGATAATTTATTGGAACAGAATCTGATCAGAGTCATCGAGCCCTTCTCCAGAGTACAGGTAATGCTTCCAGCAGGGCTGGCCTGTCCCTGTGTTCCCTGCTGCTGGCAGGTGTCACACATGGGACACGTCCTGCACTGAGCTGCTCAGTGCTTCCAGAGCTCAGGGGACCTCTGGAAAACCACATTCCAGAGTCATTGTCCTCTCCTCCTGTTTGTCTGTGCTCCCTGAAGGGTGACTGGCTTTTAACCCTGGCTTTGAAGGACTCTGACAAGGCAAAGCTGTGCCATAATCGTGGAGAAGAAATATTTCACATTTCACAGTGAATTGTTTCACATTTCAGCGTGAAATGGCTTTAGGTGTCCCATCCCTCCTAGCTCAAATCAGATATGAAATGTGAAGGACCTGAAGCTGCAGAGAGGAGAAAGCCCCCAGAGATTTTGATTTTTAGGCCAGAGCATTTCCAGGCCCTTGAGCTGTTTGTGGGGGAGCTTTGTGTGTCCAAAGTACAGCTGAAGATTTCTCTGACTGTTGGTCTCTCTTACAGATTGAACACATATCCAGCCTCATCAAGCTCTCAAAGGTAAGAGCCTCAGCAGGAATCAGTGCCACGTGCTCAGAGGGCAGAAAATTTGGGTTAAATGGCATTTACCACTGGGAACTGAACGGGAAGGGTGACAGATGAGCCTTTCCACGGCGTTTCCAGGCAAACCTCACCCTTGAGAGCTGAACTTTAACCCAGGCAGCTCCTGGGAGGCATTGAGGCTCCCTCTGCTCCAGACTTCACAGAATCACAGAATCAATCACAGATCACAGAATAAATCACAGAGTCCATCACAGAATCAATCATGGAATCAATCACAGAATCAATCACAGAGTCACAGAATCACCAGGGTTAGGAGAGACCTTCAAGATCTCTCAGTCCAAGCCCTGCCCTGACCCTCAACTCACCCACGCACAGGCCACATCCATCTCTCTTGAACACATCCAGGGATGTGACTCCACCCCTTCCTGGGCGACATTCCAGTGCTTTATCACCCTTTCTGTAAAGAACTTTTCCTAATATCCAGCATTTCGAACTTTGTGATGTCCCTTCCCTCCCATGGGTTTCACTCCTTGTGTTGGCTTTGGCTTTTCACTGCAGGCAGATTTTCCTCTGCTCTCTGGTGTCAGGCTCAGCCCTGTCCTGTGTTAACACCCTGAGTGTTCCCAGGGGAACCTTTCTGAGAGCCTTAAGATCCAGGATCCAGCTAATCACCCCACAGTGGCATTAGGGCTGTGTCTGTCACCCTGGCCATGCAGTCCCTGCTGTACAGATCATCCCAGCCGGATTAAATTGCAGGAAAATTCCCTGTAATCCTGGCCAGTTGCATCCCTGAGCGCTGCTGTCTTGAGTTGGCATTAAGGCCTGAGGTTGGGCTGAGCTCAGCCTTTGTGCTGACAGAATCACAGAATCCTTCAGGCTGAAGTTCTCTGAATTGAGCTGAAATATTCCCCAGCACTGCCAAACCACCCGTGTCCCCGAGTGCCACTACTGTTTAAATCTCTCCAGGAATGGTGATTTCACCCCTGTCCTGGGCTGGACAATCTTTTCCATGAGGAAATTTGCCTAAAATCCACCTGAACCTGCCCTGGCACACAGTGTGTTCCTAGATGGGCCCGTGATGTTGAATTGATGCCTAAAACAAGGCTCACCTGAAACAGAGGCCAAAGTAAGAGAATAAAGACAAATTTAATCCAGGCCTGTGGTACATTGAGGGCAGACAAAGCCTCCTCCTGAGCTGCACCCAAAATGGACCCAGTCACGAGATCTTCCCCTTCAATCAGTTCTGTCTCATGAACAAATCGGCCCCAATTCTCCAATGACACCTTCAGGTGATGATGCACCACACCCCAAACTTGCTCCCCAATTCTCTGTTGTTTCCATATTTTGGGGCTCTGAGGCAGCGAAGTGTCCTTGGATTTCAGCTCAGAGAGGAATTGTTTTGGTTGAAGATGGGAGAAGAGCAGCTTTAGTGTGTGCACTGGAGAAGTACAAGAATCAGATCATGAAATAAGAAACTAAAAATCCTGAGGTATCAGAACACATCCTTAATATTCAGAGTAAAAGCTGCTCGGTGCCCCCTCTGCCCTGAGAGGAGGATCTGCCTCCTGTGGGCCTCCCTGGGGCTGGGCAGGAGCTCAGGGTGGATTGAACAAAACTTTTGATTCAATCTGTGCTGAACTGAGCTGGAAAGTTCCAGAAGCCCCATGAGTGAGGGCTGTTTGCGATGCCAACCACAGTGTCACCTCTAGGACGAGGGGCAGGACTCCTGGTGCTGCCTCATTCCCTGAGGCATCTCAAGCCCATGGTGGTGTCCAAACCACGTTCAGTAGGAAGGAATGAGCAGTGCTCCCATCCCAGCAGGGCTGTCAGGTGTGCAGCAGTGACATTCAAATGTTTTTATATGATCCTTGGAGACTTAATGTTTCTGCTTCCATTTCAGGCTGAGGTAGAAAGGAAACTGTCACAGATGATCTTGGACAAGAAGTTTCACGGTGAGTGCATCCCTCAGCCCTGACTGGCATCACTCACACGAGCTGTGACTGAGCCCCTTCCTCCTCTGAGCCTGGGGGTCCTGCTGGGGCAGCAGAGGTGACAGAGGGGACAGTCAGGGGTGACAGGAATGCTTTTCTGCTGCTTCATTGAAGGTGACAGTCAGGAAGGCTCTTCCTGCAATTCCATTATAGGTGACAGGAATGACAGGAATGCTGTTCCTGCTGTTCTGCTGCTCCATCACAGGTGACAGTCAGGGGTGACAGTCAGCAATGCTGTTCCTGCTGCTCCATCACTGGTGACAGTCAGGGGTGCAGTCAGGGGTGGCAGTCATCAGTCGGTGGCAGTCAGGTGCAGCAGGGGTGGCAGTCAGGGGTGGCAGTCAGCAATGCTGTTCCTGCTGCTCCATCACTGGTGACAGGCAGGGGTGACAGGGGTGGCAGACAGGGGTGGAAGTCAGGCGACAGGCAGGGGTGACAAGGGTGGCAGTCAGGTGTGACAGGTGACAGGAGTGACATGGGTGGCAGAGGTGACAGTGAGTGGGTGGCAGTCAGGAGTGACAGGAAGATTCTCCCTGCTATTGCATTGCATGTGGCTGTCAGGGGTGACAGGAGTGACAGTCAGGGTGGCAGGCGGAGGTGACAGTCAGGAATGCTGTTCCTGCTGCTCCATTGCAGGTGACTTCACAGTCAGGAGTGACAGGAATGCTTTTCCTGGTGCTTCATTGAAGGTGACAGTCAGGAATGACAGGAGTGCTGTTCCTGCTGTTTCATTGAAGGTGACAGGAGTGACAGTAGGGGTGACAGGAGTGACAGGAATGTTGTTCTTGCTGTTCCTGCTGCTCCGTAGAAGGTGACAGGAGTGACAGGGGTGACTGTCAGGAAGGCTCTTCCTGCTGCTCCGTCCCCCTTCCCTAAGCCCAAGGTTTAGTTCCAGAAGTGCTGTTGGGTCCCCGTGTGCTGTGACCCCATCCAGGGACACTGGGGGTCCCCAGCTGGGCTGTGTGGCCAGGCTGGATCCTCTCCCTCAGAGCTGCCTGGGAATGTTCTCACCTTTCCCACTGTTTGTGTCCAGAATGTTCTGTGGGATCACCCCATGGCACTGTGGGGGGCTGTGGCTTGGCTGGCCCCAAACAGACCCCAAAACCCCTCAGGGAGCCAGCTCTGCTCGTGGATCTGTCCCTGGCTGTGGATGAGCCAGGAATGCCTGGAGGGAGGGCAGAGCCCACCTGGGGACAACTCCAGTATAAACCATTATAGACCTGTATAAACCAGCTTTTTAGGGCTGTGCTGAACCCTCCTGCTGGGCACAGGCCTGAGGAGAGGCAGGGAGCTGCAGGGAATGGGCAGGAATTCTCATCTTCTCAGGGATGTATTTTTTTCTGGGAATGCTGAGACAGTCCTGACCAAAATCAGCCAGCCCAGCCCAACTGTGAGCCTTTCCCAGCCCTGCCCAGCCAGCAGGATGTTCTGGGCCAGACCCCTGAATCCTCCTGTCTGGAAGGTCTGGTCCCCCCTGCCCATGCTAACAGCACCTTGTGCCCCCAGGAATCCTCGACCAGGGCGAGGGTGTCCTGATCATCTTCGACGAACCCCCCGTAGACAAAACTTACGAGGCCGCCCTCGAGACGATTCAGAACATGAGCAAAGTAGTGGATTCGCTCTACAACAAAGCCAAGAAGTTGACATAGGTGAGTGGGGCCTCCCTGGGGGCTGCAGAGCTGCGGGGTCACTCCGTGTCCCCCGAGCCTCGCTCCCTCTCCCGTCCGGTGACGCAGCTCTGTTTTCTCTTTGCAGAGTTGAATTTGCTAGCTGTCATTTGGAGAGTGTGTGTGACAGGAGAGTGAAACCTTTGGGAAAATGTTAGGAGACTTTTTTTTTTTTTTTTTTTTTTTTTTTTTTTCCTTCTGTCTTTCTACTTTTCGCTCGGAAAGTTTTTAAACTTCCTCATCCGGTGCATCTTGTATTCCAGATGATGCGTGTTCCAGTTTCCATGTAATCTTTACTGGCCGAACTTTGTATCTGGGGGGGGAATATTGTTTAAACAAAGAGGGTATTCTAAATAAAAGGAAAAAGGCTTACACTACCTAAACATGTGCTTTCCACTTCCTGAGGGACGGCAGAGTTCAGCAGGGACAGCGTTTCGTTACCAGTAGGTGCCCAAAACCACCTCCTCCGCCCCGAAACCGGAGACGCGCTGGCGGTGCCCGAGCAGCCACCTCGATTTCATTCGTACTGAACCAAACAAACCCAAAATGTACAGACTGCTGGTTTCTTTTTCCATCCTCAAGGCCTCCGACCCCGCTGGAGAGCAGCTCCGCGAGGATTCCCCTGCGGGCCGGAGCTGTGGGGCCGCTCTGGGCCGAGGGAGCGGCGCGGCTTTGCCCGGGAGCCTGACTTTGCATGCTCTTGTTTGCAGCTAGACTTAGATTTTCCATGTGTCCTCCCTCCCTGGCGGAGCCCTGGCTGTGCCTCTGCCGAGTTTGGGACAGCCCAGCCCCTTGGGACAGCCCAGTGCAGCTCCTGGGAGCTCCCTCCTTAGTCCCAAACTCCCGGCGGGCGGAGCACGGTGTATTCCAGCATGTTCCATTTTCTGGTGAGGTTTCCAGTAAGTTTTAAACGCCATTTGGGCAGTGTAAGCTTCTGCATCTCTGTCCTGCTCATCTTTATTTTTCCTTTTCCCCTCTGTCTCTATTTTCCTTCTCCACGTTTTTTCTTACAAAATTTATATTTTGTAAAAGGGTTCTGTTTTATCAGGAAATATTTTGCCTTCACGCTGACTCTTGGACTGGCTGATTTTTCCCCCTTTCTGTTCACATTTTGATCTCTCCGACCTTTTACTTTATTTTATTTCATTATTCTTAATTCCCATCTCCTCCAGTCAGTCGCTGTTTGGGTTTTTGGCACCATCAATATCAAATGTACAAACGGTTCTTGCTAACCAACACCAGGTATATCTGATGTTCAGATGAGTTCCAATAAAGAATTTTTTTTTCAAAAAACTCTGCCTCCTGTCTTTCAGCCAGCAGGGCAGATCCTGGGCTGGGTGCAGCTTCTCCCTTTGCTCAGGGAAGGGAGGGGTCATCCCTCACCAAAGCATCTTTGGGGGTGATATTTTGGAGGCAACAAAAGTGAATGGAGCAGCATCACAGAGGGTTTATGGATTGTGATGTGTCCCTGCACAACAGGTTTGAATGCTACTGAATGCATAATAATAATTATTTTTATTATTAGCATTGTTATTATGGTGAAAATTGATTAAATGTAGCCTCTCACCCCTCCAGCCTTTCCTGGAAGTGCCCTGATGCAGTGTGGAGTCTCACAAGGCCAGGCCTGGACTCCTTGGAAGGTTTAGGTTGTCATTGATAAAGTATCTTGAATTTTCATGTCTGAAACCCCTGGGACACCAGGTGGTGCAGGAAAGAAACTGCCCTCAGAGGCAGGAAAATGTGAAGGATTTCACTCTGCTCTTACATTTTGGGCAGCAGGAAAGTGCATTTCTAATTTAAAAGTTTTATTTTTAGTATAAATAACTCCTGAGATCATTCCCCAGAGAGCTCTGCCCAGTTCACTGTGGTGCCCAAGAAGGGGCATTTCCCCAGGGCCGTGTCTGAGGATGGGATTTGCTGATTGAGGTGCTGGTTGTGGGTGAATGAAGGGGAATTAATTCATGGAAACAGAGACGGAGCAGGGATGGGATGGGGATGGACATGGAGTGACATTCCCAGGAGACTTGGGTTGGAAGGACCCAAAGCACCAGTGCACCCTCATGGCAGGGACACCTCCCTTGTCCCAGGCTGCTCCCCAATGTCCAGCTGGCCTTGGGCACTGCCAGGGATCCGGGCAGCCACAGCTGCTCTGGCACCTGTGCCAGGCTCCACCTCCAGGGAGGATTCCTTTCAAACTTCTGAATTCCTTCTGTTCTGTCTGGTGTGTCTCGCTGGGATCAGCTCCAGCTCCCGCTGTCATCCCCCAGTGGGGACAGAATTGGTCCTGACCACACAGGTGACAAAAGGGGCTGACAGACCCACAGGTAAAGGGTGACCCACAGGTGACAAAAGGGGCTGACAGACCCCTGTGCTCGAGGCTGAGGGTGCCTGACCAGGAGCAGGGATGGTGCAACAGGGCTGTGGTGACACCAGCTCGGTGTGGGATCAGGGAGCTTTAGTGACACATCACAATGGGCTTTGGAACAATGGGGTTTTCTGAGACACCTCCAGAATTAAAATTAGGACCCAAATTCCTTGAAAGGTAGAACCTTTTGTTAAATGCTTTTGGCTTCTTCCTAAGGCAGAACCTAAAAGTAGATTGTTGCTGCTGGGATTCAGAGGATGTTTTAATGGAGAAAGGGAGTTCTCGGTGACAGCGGGGCCCATGCTGGGCTGTCCCCGCGATGCAGGACAGCCTCCAAAGCTGTCGAGGAGAATGTACAGAGCCCTGGCCACCCCCGACACCCAGCTGCCTCAGAGGGCTGGGTGTGTGCTGAAGGACAGGCAGGTTTTTGGGATAGGACTGTCCTCCTGGGAGATTTTGGGGGTTTTTTTGAGATTTCCATGCTGTGTGAGTGGGATCAGCAGCCGCAGGTCTGGGGCAGGGCATAATGCAAAAAAATGAGTATAAATGAGTATAAATGAGTATAAATGAGTATCAATGAGTATAAATGAATTGGGTCATTAGCTCAGGGCCGGGATGAGCCCGACCTTTCCCCGCTGCGGCCGGCAGCAGCTCCTGAGCCGCAGGGTCGCCCCGGGGTGGCTCCGGTCCCCGCGGCCGGAGCGGGGCCCGGTGGCGGCGGAGCGGCCTCTGAGTGTCGCTGCAGGTCGCGCCGAGCGCGGCGGGCGGGGCTGCTCGGTGGCTCCGCTGGACGACGCTCCGGTCCCGGTGGGAGCGGGATCCCGGGCAGGGCCGTGGGACCGGGGGGCACGGGAGATGTGCTGGAGCGTTCCCCAACCCGACCCGGCCTACAGAATGCAGTGCGGGCATTTCACCGCCCGGTGCCTTCGGACGAGATGTGGACCCGGGGGCTGGGGAGGCGCCGCTGGACGGGGGACGGCGGCGAAGGACGGGAGGGACGGGTGCGGTGTGCGGGGACCGGGTGCGAATCCGGGGCGCGGCTGTGGGGTGCCCGGTGGAGGAGGGTTTAAATCTTGGTTTTGGGATTTTTTAAAAATATAATTTGGTAGTGTTTTGTGATTATTTCAACACGCGACTGGTAAGTTGCCCGTTGGTAAGGACTTTCAAGCCTAAGAACATGTATATTCATTCAGAGGTCTCTGGTGCACACAAGGCATAGAGAAACCCCAGACAGCCTGTAGAAAAAACAGTTAAAGAGCGAGAGAGAGACCTGGGAATACACCCTTAATGACCTTTGAAGCGACAGGCAGGCAGTCCGATGCTGGGGTCGGAGATAAAGGGTTGTGTAGGAGTGCAGGTGGTCTCCGTATCTCCTCTTCATATAGGGGAGAGCGAACCGGTGTGGTGGTGGTCAAAGGCAGGGAAAGTTAGGTAACAAACATTACAGTGTTTCTGGAGTAGAGACCGAGTGATATTCTGTATATGAAGTTCAATTCTCATTAAGAACGTCGGGCTGTGCGTCTGAGAAGCTCACTTCGTGGAGCATCTCAGAGGCTGAGAGCAACTGCTCGGCTATTGGCGAGCGCAGAGTCCAAACGCTGCGTGACCTACCACAGTCGCAGGCGATGCCATGTGCAAGCGGGGACACGGGACGGCTTAGCCCAGCACAGTCGTTGTGGTCGTCTTGGTGGTTATGCAGGCGCGGCGCAGCGGGCCGCGCACTGATCGTTGGCCAGGTTAGTTGCGTCTGCGTGCATGCGGGCGAAAGGGGACGGTCAGCTTGACTGAAGTCATCCCCGAGCAGCTGTGCGCGGGGAGCAGCGAACTAGCGCGTGAGAGGCCTTGGCGGAGAGTTCACGGTTCCGGGTGCACGTTTGTGGACTGGGCGCTTAAGTGAGGCGATGGGCGAGCTGGAGAGGCTCGTCCGCCGCGCCTACACAGTTCGAGAGTGGACACGATGAGTACTAATAAATCCGGAGTGCGTCGTGTCCGAGAGCGGCTAGCCTGCCAGGCGAAACGAATCTGTTACATGCCATAGTATGCGGAATGAAAGCACAGGCACACCGGGAGGGCGGCCATCTCAACAGCGGCGGGCATAGTCCTATGAAAGCTAAACGCGATATGAAGAAGCGTGCCTGAGCGCCAACTCGCTGACTCTCTCCGGGTGAATCTGCTATCTGCTAATGATGTAATCAGCGGCGAGAGTGCTCTCCAAGTAGAAAAAAAAAAAAAAAAGCAAAACCACAAACAGAGAGACTGCCGCCACACAATACGGCCCAGACTCTAAAGCCAGAACAAAAAATAAGACACACAAATATAAAAAATCCCCACACAAAAACACGCCAATCTAACAGACAAATAGACCCTGCGGCCAACACCAACACGAGCACAAAAATAACATAGTAATACGAACACAAAACACATTCAGACAAGGTTCAGTTAACACACCTGCTACGCAGAGCACGACGAGCCTCAGTCACGCGAGCAGACAGCGCACACCAGCGCGCCGGCGAGCCAGTCGCCCCGCTTATACCACCACGCGTCCGTGGGCCGCGCCACACCAGGCGTCCTGCGCTGCCTACGGCGAACGTTCTCGTGCGTCGTTGTGCCACAGACGAAAAAAGCAAACAAACCCCCCCCCTTCTCTACTCACGGGGCCCCACCGCATCGGTACCCGTGCTGGCATGGTCCGTGAGCCGTACGCTGACATGCTGGAGAAGCGACGCCTGGACAGGTATAGGGCTTCATCAACGCCGCACAACGTGGTCTTCCTCTAAGCTGCATGCCGTGGGATCTGATCATTCGGCCGAGGTGGACCAGCGACCACGAGACTGACAGGCCAGGTGCTTGTTGCTCACACTGCCTTCCCTGTCCTATCTACATGGGCAATGAGAGTCTCACTAACTCGCCTGACACGCCCTTCACTGGTGGAGAAGTGTAAGAGGCACTTCTGGGACCAGCTGCCTTCTCCATCATCGCCCTCAGAGCCCCAAGATGCTGCAGGTCAACGCCGACCCCACTAGCTTACCCAGGTCTTCGCCACACTCAAGAAGTGGAGTCGGCTTCCGAGGAGAAGGGCCGACTGCTCACTCCGGCCCTCGGACCGGTGACGCCCGCGCCTCCCCGCGTCCCCACGGACACGCCGCGCCCCGCCTCGGGAGCGTCTCCACGGGGGGATTTTGCCCGGTCGGCGGAAGGGCGGCGGAGCCGCGCCTCCCTCCGGAGGGGGACAAACCGGGGTTCGGCCCCGCCGACCGGAAGCGCAGGGGACCCCCGTTCCTCCGCCCGCCGCTTTCCAGCGCCGCCCCTCCCCACAGCTGTGGGGCCGGGGATTGCTGGCGGCTTCGCCACCGGATGATACGCAGCAGTTCATGATGGGGGACGAGAGCCCTCCCCAGCCGGATATCCACCACGCGGACGGAGGCGCGGGCTCGCGGGGCGGTCACCGCATCACCGGGTCATGAGACCCAGTAGGGGGAAAAAAAAAAAAAAGAAAAAAAAGAAAAAAAATTCCTCTAAAGGCTCCAGCGGAGGCGGCTGAACCGGCCCGGTCGGGACTCACCGGCAGTACCGGGACAGATACGCAGCAGAGCACAAGGGGGGGCCCGGGGACCAGTGCCCACCACCCCGCTTCGCTATGTCCTCCCTCAGTCCTGTCGCCCGGCTTTTAGTTATTTTCTTTGAAGAGACTCGAATTCCGAGCTGGGAGTCCGAGGTAGTGACGGGACACCGCGGTACATGTTCATAATGATCAAGTAGTGAATGTCTTGTTCCCATCGTGCACTGATCATGAGTATTGTGTAAAGGATCTACTTGAGTGTGCAAGCAAGGGGAGCCGCCACATGCTGCTATATGAATTCTTCTAGAACAAACCCAACGAACTGCAAACCTGCGGGGGAAGAGAAAAAAAAAAACCTTTCTTCTGTCATTGTTGCTTTTCCAGTGGTATTGCGCATGCAAACAGGAGCATTTTGTGTCTTCGGGAAAAAAAAAAAGGAAAAAACGCATAAAAAAATAATAATCAAAAGAAAAACCTTAATGAGAGATGGCTGTAAAATTACACCCATGCACAAAGACCCGCCACCACCGCGACACCGCAGTCTCGAGCCGGTATTCCCGTATCAGGCCTGGGGACTGAGACCTTCTTTTTGGGTTTTATCATATTTTTTTTTTTCTCCGTGTGCTCAGTTCTAGTTTAGTTCTGGTCTCAGGGCTTAAACTGGTGAACGAGAGGGAGAAATAACGTGCCATTTATTTTTATTTTTGATTTTTTCACTTGAAGCTCTTCATGGCTGTACATTTGGACCCTGCTAATGATACATGTGTACGTACGTTTTTTTAGTGCAATCTCTTCTGTAGATCTTTGTTGACCAAATTGGTGGGTATTGTTACTTAATTAATTTATTTTGTCTCATTTTGTATGTATGGTGTATAGTGTGTTTGTAAGTATGTGTGGTTTATAACCCGACCGACTGTGTCATGGGGCTCAGTGTGCCTGTAATTTAATCCCCCTCCCCTTATTTTTATTTATTTTTGTACTGTGCTGATTAAATAAAAATGCACTGACCATCCATTACACGGCAGCGGCTCGTGGCCGAGTCTTTTCTGCGCTCGGACTCGGGGAATGGGATTTGTGTTGACGACAGAGGGTTTAACGCAGCCGCCGCTTTAATCGCGTTACCGGCGCCGGGGTCACTCCCTGGCGGGAGAGCGGCAGCAGCCGGAGGGGCAAAATCGGGATATGGGGACACCATTCCCCCCGGGCATCATCGCCCCCGAGCCGGCAGGAACAGGCACCGCCACGGTGGGATGCAACTAATTGCGGTTTTTATTGTTTATTACAGTGAATTATGTAAACAAAACCCAGCTCCATTATAGTAGGTTTTTTTTTCTGCTCTTTTACACATAAAATATCAGCGATTTATAAAAAAAAAAAAAAAAAAAAATGTTCATGTGCTTTGCCTGGCTGAGAATCAGAGTTTCAATTTAGAAATAGTTAATTTATGGGAAAACAGGAATATATATATTTTATATATTTTATATATATTTATATATATATATAAAACCAGAGCAGGAACAGATATATATTCAAGAAGACACATCTCATCACATAAAATATTGCCATCTCATGCTCGGAGAAATTTCCCAATTCCTCACCGTCCATCCCGATCCCATCCGACCGTTCCTTTGGAGGGACAAGTGTACGAAAGTGCAGATGCCACCCTGCGGCCCCCTGACGGGGCCGGTGCCACGGGGGTGTTGTTTGCACCGGGACGTGGAAAGCGAGAAGTGCAAATCCAAAGGCACAGCGAGGCCGGGGCTTCGCGTCCCCGGCGGGGGTGGGGGTGTCCCATGGCTTTGGCGTCGGTGTCGCTCCTCCCGAGGAGCCGATGTGGGGTGAAAGGAGGCGCTGGAGGGTCCCCGGGGGGTTCACGGAGGGTCCGTGGTGGTCCCGGGGTGTTGGGTGAGCCTGGCGAGGTCGGGGCTGCGGTGTCACCTCCCGGCCCCAGCGCTGGAGGTGACCCGGGATTGTGGCGTAGGGAAGAGCCCCTTCCCCAGGAGCCTCCGCACATCCCAGAACTGCACACGGGGAGGGGCGCTGGGGGTGGGATGGGGACTGGGATGGAGGCTAGAATGTGGGGCTGGATGTGGGCTGGCTGGGGCTGGGATTGGGGCTGGTGTGCTGGGATGTGGGGCTGGGGTGTCTTGGGATGTGGGACTGGGATGTGGGGCTGGGATGTGGGTGATGTGGGGCTGGGATCTGGGGCTGGGTGTGTTGGGATGTGCTGATGTGGGGCTGGGATGGCTGGATGTGCTGGGATGTGGCTGGGATGTGCTGGATGTGGTGATGTGGGGCTGGATTGGGCTGGGGTGTGCTGGGATGTGCTGTGGGTGATGTGGGGCTGGGATCTGGGGCTGGGATGTGCTGGGATCTGGGGCTGGGATGTGGGGTTGTTCGCAGCCCAGGCTCCACGGGAATGGCGATCTCCAGCTCCGGTGAGGCCTCCCCAGGGCAGCACCGTGAGCTGGTCCCAGGCAGGGCTGGAGCTGCTCCACCCTCGTGTCCCCCGATGTCGGGGTGCAGTGGGGTGTCAAGGCTGCAGCCCCCTGTCCCTGTGGCTTTGGGAAACCTTTCATTAGTGAGGAGCCTCTTCCAGGCTTTCCAATTCCCGAAATGCTCCATCAGACCAGTGCTGGGACCCCGAGGAGGGGGTCACCGTGCAGCCCCCCCATCTCCAGGGCTGGGAGTCCTGACCTGACCAGCAGTGCCAGGACAATCCCAAGGCACGATCCCAACAGCAGCGCGCGGCACGGCGGGAACAAAGCGCTGTGGAGAATGCACGTCCCTCCCACACACGGAGCTCGGGGGGCTCTGGGCCGGGCGGGGCGAGCCCGGGGGATGCTCAATAGCCCAACAGCCCCTGCCCGCTGCTGGAAGAGCCAGGGAGGGGACTCTTGGGAGGGAGGAGCCCGGGCGCTGCAGCCGGGCCGTGCCTGGGGTGGGTTAGTGCTGGGTCGTGCAAAGCCAGGGAGCCCCGGCCCCACAAAGCTCCCCCGTCCCCGGGCTCAGCTCCTGCCCTGGGTCCCTTCTCCCTCCCGGACCCCCAGCGCTGGCACAGACACGAAGCCACGTGGATCATCTGAAAACTCAGCAAAGCCACGTGGTCCCAAAGGGAACCCACCGGACTGTGGTCCTTGGAAGGGGTAATTAAGGCAAATCAATGCAGGATTAACGAATGAGGCCCTGCATCGGGAACTCCCCTCTCCAGCCAAGGGGCTTCGATGGGCTCACGAATTCCCGAGGGAAAGCAGCAAAGTCTGGAGGCGTCTCCATGAGCCACGGCAGCCCCGTGTGCGGTGTCGGGGCTGCAGGAGTGCGGAGTGTGTCCCGGCGGGGGAAGGAGCCCTCCGTCCCAGCCTGGCTCCGGTCCCACGGGGATCTGGCCCCACAGAACCTGCCTCCCTGAGCCGGGTGTCTTTGGTTCCTCCTCCGGAGGAGGCTGCATCATATTGCAAAGAGTGACAATGGGATAGAGACATGAAGGGAAAATCCGAGAGGGGGTCAGGAATCAATGTGGGAAAGGGAGGACAGGAGGGAAGTACCTATAAACTTTTTTTTTTTTTTGACTAATTCCAAAGGAAGCACTTTCCTGATGTTCCAGCCTGGTTTGTATGATGGAGGACAGGTCAACGGTTATTTCAAGCCTTCACTCCGTGAGAATTTGGCTTTTCTGAACCCCTGGAATTGGAGTTTTCCAAGCCTTGAGCTTCAGAGGCCGCTTGGGGTGCCTGACAAGTCCCAGGTGAGCATCTCCCGATGAACCGCGGAGTCGCAGTGCGGGGAGGGCGAGCCCGGCCCCGGGCCCAGGGGAGGGGCTGTTAATTGCCCGGCACGCAGAGCACGAAGCCGGAGCGGTGCTTGGTGAAGTCCGGCTGGGCTTGGTTGATCTTGGTCTCCACGGAAACGGTGCATTTCCTGCCGTGCAGGCTGCACTGCACCGGGTTGGTGACACTGACGTGCAGAGTGCGCTTCTCCCTGCGGGACAAGGGACACGGGTCAGAGGGGTGGGGTGGGATGGATGGGATCATGGGATGGGATGGGACCCATGAGATGGGATGGGATCATCGAGATGGGATGGGATGGGGATGGATGGGATGGATGGGATCATGGGATGGGATGGGATATTGAGATGGGATGGGATGGGATGGGATGATGGGATGGGATGGGATGGATTGGGATGGATTGGGGATATGGGATGGGATGGGATGGGATGGGAATGGGATGGAGCCATGGGATGGGATATGGGATGGGATGGGATATGATGGGATGGGATGGGATGGGATGGGATGGGATGGGGATGGGATGGGATGGGATGGGATGGGATGGGATGGGATGGGATATGGGATGGGGATATGGGATGGGATGGGATGGGATGGGATGGGATGGGATGGGATGGGATGGGATGGAATGGGATGGGATGGGATATGGGATGGGATGGGAATGGATGGATGGGATGATGGATGATGGGATGGGATGGGATGGGATGGGATGGGATGGATGGGATGGGATGGGATGGATGGATATGGGATGGGATGGGATGGATGGGATGGGATGGATGGGATATGGGATGGGATGGGATATGGGATGATATGGGATGGGATGGGATCCATGGGATGGGATGGGATGGATTGGGATGGGATTGGATGGGATGGGATCCATGGGATGGGATGGGATGGGAATCCATGGGATGGGATGGGATTGGATCCATGGATGGGATGGGATGGGATCCATGGGTGGGATGGGATGGATGGGATTGGGATGGGATGGGATGGGATGGCGAATGGGATGGATGGTGGATCGGTGGGGATGGATGGGATGGATGGGATGGATGGGATGGGATGGGTTGGGATGGGATCCATGGGATAGGATCCATGGGATGGGATGGATGGGATGGGATCCATGGG
Organism: Malurus cyaneus samueli; assembly: GCA_009741485.1. Classification (NCBI taxonomy): domain Eukaryota; kingdom Metazoa; phylum Chordata; class Aves; order Passeriformes; family Maluridae; genus Malurus; species Malurus cyaneus. The sequence goes on along the minus strand of VKON01000182.1, from coordinate 4,625 downwards.
ATGGGATGGATGGGATGGGATCCATGGGATAGGATCCATGGGATGGGATGGATGGGATGGGATCCATGGGATGGGATGTTCCAGTTCCATTAACAAACTGCTCAAGTCCTACCACATCCCTTAAGCCTCATTTTTATGCTGTTTCCAAGCAATTCAGATTTTCACCACTTCTATAAAAACATGGATGGGATCTATGGAATAGAATGCGATGGAGAACCCCATGGCTGGGGGAGCAATTTTTGAGTCAGGCCCCTCCTGCAGCCATCCCAGAACTCGGCTCTGAGCCCGGTTTTGGGTCCCTGCGTGTGACGCCTCCCCGTCGGGGCATCTGGGGTTGGTGCTGCTGGAGCACACGGGCCCATGGGCAGAGCAGGGTGGGGTCAGAGGGTCTGGGGGCTGCTGCCAGCTCGGCCACTGCCCACAGAGTGACCCCACAGTGACCTCTCCCAGCTCTGGGCCTGCAGCAGGGCCAGGGCATCCCCTGAGCTCGGGGACAGAAATCCAGCCCAGAACACAGAAGGAATCCCATGTGGGGTGAGGGCTGCTCCAAATTCCCCCTCTGGATGGACAGACCAAACTGGCTGCTGGGCATGGCTGGGCCAAAGCTGTGCCCCTGCAGCTTCTGAACCCCTAAACCCAGTTTGGGCACTAAAAACAATTGCCACGAGTGAATCAGGACTTCCTGCCACCACGTGGGTCTGTCCTTGACTCTTTGGTTCACTGCCAATGGGGACAGCAGGGCCAGGGCCTGTCCCCCCCTGCTCTGACCGAGGCAGGGGCAGGGGTGCCTGGCAATGATGTCCCCCTTTGCTAAAGGCCATAAAGGCCCCTACTCTAAATCCCAAATAATGTTCTTTGTGCCATATGCAGAGAAATCCTAAATCACTGAATGGTTCATTTGGAAAAGCCCTCTGAGATCATCGAGTCCAACCATTCCCCCAGCCCTGCTGAGGCCACCACTGCCTGATGTCCCCAAGTGCCACATCCACAGGGCTTTAAATCCTTCCCTCCAGGGGCTGGGATGGAGCTGAGGCCGAGTTTGATGCACCAGTTGCAGCCAGGATCCCTTGGGACCAGACAAGAACCCTGGGAGATGGCCAGGAGAGGGGACGAGCAGAGTAAACACCTGCAGCAGATCCATCCCCATGAGCCACCGAGCGATTCAGGGACTTGGCCTTTGGGAATTCTCTCCTGTGGCCTCACCCACACTCCAAATTCCCAAATTTCCGGCATTTTTGGTATAATTTAGAGTGATTTAGACTCATTGACACTGACTCTGCTACTTCTCTGGATGCTCCAAACACCCTGGGGTGTGCTGGGATCTCATTCCCTGTGCTTGGCTCACACACCTCACATCCTGCCTTGCCTGAGCCACAGCCTGAATCCTTGGTGCAGGTTTTAATCCAGTTTTTACTCCAATTTTTACTCCAGTTTTTACAACACTTTAAACTCCAGTTTTTACTCCAGTTTCTATTCATTTTCACTCCCGTTTTTCACTCCAGTTTTTCACTCGTTTTTACTCCAGTTTTAACACCAGTTTTCATTCCAGTTTCTATTCCAGTTTTTACTCCAGTGTTAAGTTTTACTCCAGTTCCACTAGCAAACCTCTCAAGTCCTGCCACATCCCTTAAGCCTCATTTTTATGCTGTTCCCAAGCAATTCCGATTTTCACCACTTCCACAAAAATGCCCAGTGGGCTGGGGAGGCTGGCAGGGCCCAGCACACAGAGCCCCTGTGCTATCCCAGGTATTTAACATTATTTACTCCTGCTGGGTGAGCCGAGGCTGCAATCCCAGCTTAGGGTGCTATTTTTGCTGTGTCTTAACGTGATGAGCCACAGGCACGAGGAGCCCGTGGGACATCCCTGTCCCCACGTGCTCGGGAAGAGCTTTAGCACCAAGTGTCCCTAACAGGGATAAGGGTGAGAGACTTTGCTCTCCCTCCCACAGCAAGTGCTGGGTGACAAGGCAGAGGATCTGGGGAAGGAACAACTAAAACCTGAATTTTGAACCCAGCCTGGGAATCTGAAGGTCTTGGTGTGATGCCTCAGGATTTCAGTTTCTCTATTTCCATGTCTCTGTAATCCTGGGATTCTTCAGTGTTTAACTCCACACTCCACAGACAGTGCTGAGCTCCTGCTCTCCCATTTTTACACAAAACAATTCCTCTGCAGCCCCAAACTCAAGAACACCTCCCTGTGCCAGGCCCCAAGAGATGGGAACAACAGAGAATTGGGGGGAGCCAACTTGGAGTCAATGACTGCATTGGCTGCAGCTGCAATTGGAGGATTCAGCCCCGATGTGCAAATGGACAAAAGTGAGAAAGGGTGAAAAACCCGTGAGCCATGGTCCATTGTGGGTGTGGGACTGCCCTGGATGCACCTGAAGGCCCTGCAATAACAGAACTGCTTTGGATTCTCTGAATTCTGTCCAGCCTCTGGTTTAGGTGAGCCTGTTACGGCACCAGTGGGAGTCACAGGGGGCTCTGGGTGCATCTCAGCTCCTGCTGGGATGAGGAGAATCAGCCACACACAGCTCTGGGTGCAGCTCACACCACCCTGGGAGTGAGGGATCTGAAGAAGATGCTCTGATCTCTGCCACGTGTGACAATTCTGTTAAATCAGGGCTTTGCTTCCCCTCTGTCCTTTCCCAGCTCCTTCACTCCTCACATGTCGCTTTTCCCATGTGAGCCCCGAAGCCTTTGACGGGAGCAGGACACTCCTGGAGGGAGCAATCCATGGGGATCTGTGAGAGTTCCAGGGTGACAAACCCTTTCCTGGTGTCCCTGCTGGGCACCCCAATGCCACCAACCTTGGCACCAGCTCCAGGAGCAGCTGGACCTGCCGCCACCTCGGCACTCTTGGCCGCTGCTCCGGCACTTGGGCTGCGGCCAGCGAGGGTGAGGGCGAGGAATTCCCGTTTGGTTTCTGGCTCCTGGAGCAGCAGTGGCACAGGGCTGGCAGCTGCTGGCTGCCCCGGGGTGCCCAGGTTTGTTCATGGGCCCCAAAGGAAGGAACAGCTGCTGCAGCAGCCGGGAAAGCCACGCAGACCTTGCAGAACTCACTGCACAAACGGCTCGGCTGGGGAGGGGCTTCACCAGGCTCCTGCTGAATTCAGATCCCAAATGTTCCCCCAGCTCCTGCTGAACCCAAATCCCAAAGGAAGGGGATGAGATGGACCAGGACAATCCTGGAAGTCAACAAAGTCTTTCATAGACAAGGGCAACACACAGCAAAAATTCCCTTTGGGGATCAGGGATGCTCAGAAGAACCTGATGGCAGAACAGGGAGAGACAAATCCCACTTCCAATCAAACCTGGGCTGGAAAAGGAATTTTCACAGCATAAATCAGTCCCTCCACCTTCTGGCGACTTTGGACAAGGGATGGAGGGACAAGACACAGGACATGGCTCCACTGCCAGAGGGCAGGGATGGATGGGAAATTGGGAAGGAATTGTTCCCTGTGAGGGTGGGGAGGGGCTGGGATGGAATTGCCAGAGCAGCTGTGGCTGCCCCTGGATCCCTGGCAGTGCCCAAGGCCAGGCTGGACATTGGGGCTGGAGCAGCCTGGGACAGTGGGAGGTGTCCCTGCCATGGCTGGGGTGGCACTGGATTCGCTTTGGGGTCAAACGATCCCACTTTTCCTCAGCAGTGATTCCATCAGCAGTGACAGAGAGATGTGGGCACTGCCTGAGCGCTGCCAGGGAAGGAAACCCAGCCCCAGCATCCTGAGAAAATGGGACAGGAAAAGGAGATTTATGGGGACATTGGGATCTACCCCAGCACTGCTCCTACTATGCCAGGGATGTCTGTCTGTAACGAACCACAGGATAATTTCTGTTTATAATTAACACCAAGGTGTTGGTGCTTTCTGCAAACACAGCTCTTCATACTGAGAATTTTTACCTTTCCTTTTTTTTATACACCCTTTTCTATATTTTATATACCCTTTCCTATATTTTAAAACCCTTTTAAACATTTTCTGTGCCCTTTATTATCCCTCGTACCCTTAACCTACACACTTATAATTCTTATAACCTAATATTCTATTTAATTTAAAAATTCTACCAAACAAAAAAACCAAACATCCTCAATAAAAAAATCACCCTGCCCTATACTGTCTTAAAAATCACCCTGCCCTACTGTCTTAAAACTCCAGCCTTAATTAAAATCTTCTAATACATATAAACTGAACTGTAACTGCATGAAAAAAAATTCTTTAAAATAAAAAAATTACTTCATTTGTTACATTTATTTAATTCTTGGAATTAAAAATTCCAAATAAATTTATAAAATCTATAAAACTTATATACATATATACACTTACACATACTATACATAAAATACATTTTCCAGCATTTCTTGCATTCTGTCATGTCACCTATAATCCAAACACATAAAACCCTTTTATCCCCTTAACCATATCTATGTCATAATTAAAACTGGCTGATAAGGCAACGATCCAATGCAGGGAATATTTTGGGGTGGAAAGAGCCTCTCCTGACATGGGGGTCAGTCAGGGGGAGCAGAGAGAGGCTGCTCTTTGCCTCTCCAGGCTCAGGGAACCCTGCAGGACCGGGGCCCTTCTCCTCCTCCATCTGCCCCATCCCAGCACCCACAGAGCCTT
>VKON01000181.1:112052-132406 GCA_009741485.1 Malurus cyaneus samueli | reverse complement strand
ATTCTGAATTCTGAATATCCAGGGACGGGGCTGGATGGATTCTCAGTGCCCAGGGACGGGGCTGGATGGATTCTGAGTATCCAGGGACGGGGCTGGATGGATTCTGAGTATCCAGGGACGGGGCTGGATGGATTCTAGTATCCAGGGACGGGGCTGGATGGATTCTGAGTATCCAGGGACGGGGCTGGATGGATTCTGAGTATCCAGGGATGGGGCTGGATGGATCCCAGTGCCCAGGGATGGAGCTGGATGGATTCTCAGTGCCCAGGGATGGGGCTGGATGGATTCTGAATATCCAGGGTTGGAGCTGGATGGATCCCAGTGCTCAAGGATGGGGCTGGATGGACTCCCAGTGTCCAGGGACAGGGAAGGACAGACCCCAGTGTCCAGGGACAGACCCCCAGTGTCCAGGATGTCTTCCAAGCAGCAATTCCAAATCCCTACAGAAATCCCATCACCTCCCTCATCCCTCACCTGGTCCAACCCCAAAACATTTCCCTGTGAATCACTTCCCAAATCACTCCGAGGTGATTCTCCTCCCTCGGCTGCTCCCTGAAACATTCCCACAACCATTTTGGGGCCTGAAACATTCCCACAACCCCTTTTAGGGCCCTGAAACATTCCCACAACTTTTGGGCTCTGAAATATTCCCACAACCCCTTTTGGGTTCTGAAACATTCCACAACCATTTTGGGCCTAAAGAGCCTACAAATACCCCATCAATCCCTACAAATAATCCCATCAATCAATACAATGCCCATCAATCCCTGCAAATCAATCCATAGAAATATTCCATTAATCCATAGAAATACCCCATCAATCCCTACAAATACCCATCAATCCCTACAAATACTCCATCAATCCCTACAAATACCCCATCAATCCCTACAAATCAATCCATAGAAATATCCCATCAATCCTACAAAACCCCATCAATCCATAAAATCCCAATCCCTACAAATATCCCATCAATCAATACAAATGCCCCATCAATCCCTACAAATACTCCATCAATCCCTACAAATACTGCCATCAATCCCTACAAATACCCCATCAATCCCTACAAATACTCCATCAATCCCTACAAATACCCCATCAATCCCTACAAATATCCCATCAATCCCTACAAATATCCCATCAATCCCTACAAATATCCCATCAATCCCTACAAATACCCCATCAATCCCTACAAATACCCCGGGAGAGGGAATTCCTGGCCAGATTGACCCAGTTACTGTTTCCCCCACAGCAAATCACGGACGATGGGCTCATCACCATCTGCAGGGGCTGCCACAAACTGCAGTCCCTGTGCGCCTCGGGCTGCTCCAACATCACCGACGCCATCCTCAACGCCCTGGGACAGAACTGCCCCCGCCTCCGGTGAGTTTTCCCCCAATTTCCCCCGTGGAAATTTTCACCACAATCCCAGGCTGCTCCAAGGCCTGTCCAGCTTCCTCCTCAAGGACTTCGCAGCTGAATTTCCCCCAAAAATCCATCCCAAAAGGGGCCCTTCGTGTTCCTGTTCTTCTTGACCCGAGGCCAAGGCTGGAATGTTCTGTGCCTCTGGAAAGTTCCTTTGGGGCTGAATTTCTGGGAAATCTCCTCTGGGTTTGTGCTGTTAGGAATCCTGTCCCAGGAGGTTTGGGAATTTGGGTTCTCCAGTGCAGTCAGGGATGGGGCCAGGAAAGCCAATTCCAGCTTTCCCTCAGGAAAGCCAATTCCAGGCCCTGCTTCCTCCTCAAGGACTTCCCAGCTGAATTTCCCCCAAAAATCCATCCCAAAAGAGGGGCCTTCATGTTCCTGCTGTTTCTGGGATCTGGGAGCAGACCTGGAATGTTTCATCCCTCTGGAAAGTTCCTTTGGGGCTGAATTTCTGGGAAATCTCTGGGTTTGTGCCATGAGGGATTCTGTCCTGGAAGGTTTGGGAATTTGGGTTCTCCAGTGCAGTCATCCCTCGGGAAAGCCAATTCCACCTCCTGTTTAGGCCCTGCTTCTTCCTCAAGGACTTCCCAGCTGAATTTCCCCCAAAAATCCATCCCAAAAGAGGAGCCTTCATGTTCCTGCTGTTTCTGGGATCCAGGACCAGACCTGGAATGTTTCGTCCCTCTGGAAAGTTCCTTTGGGGCTGAATTTCTGGGACTTTGTGGGAAATCTCCTCTGGGTTTGCACTGCGAGGAATTCTGTCCTGGGAGATTTGGGAATTTGGGTTCTCCAATGCAGTCAGGGATGGGGCCAGGAAAGCTTGGTTTTCCTGGGTTTTTTTTAAGTTTTTTTTTTTTCTATTAGGATGAGTTTCTTCAGGAAAGAAGCAACACAAATATTCCATCAATCCCTACAAATATCCCATCAACTTGTATAAATATCCCATCAATTGAAATCCCATCAATTTGTATAAATTTCCCACCAATCTCTACAAATACCCCATCAATACATACAAATTTCTTCTCAATCCTATAAATTTCCCACCAATCCCTACAAATATCCCATCAATCCATAGAAATACCCCACCAATCCCTACAAATACCCCATTAAATCCTACAAATTTCCCACCAATCCGTCCAGACATCTCCAAGGGTTGTCCAAGGATGGTGCCAGACCTTTTCCAGAGGTGCCTAATGCCAGAATGAGGATTCCAGAAAATCCACAACAAAATCCAAATGCAGAGTAGGAATTTTTTCCCTTCCTGGAGCTGTTCCCATATCCAAAACCACAACAAATTCCAAATGCAGAGGAGGATTTTTTCCCTTCCTGGAGCTTTTCCCGTGTCCCTGCTTGGGGTGACACTCTTGGGATCAGGAGGATTTTCAGGGCTCATTCCCAACCCTCTCTGGGATCCTGTTTTTGTTTTCCCACAGAATATTGGAAGTGGCGAGGTGTTCCCAGCTGACCGACGTGGGATTCACCACCCTGGCCAGGGTAAGAGCTCCTCTCTCCCTCCTTCCCTCTCTTCTTTTCCTTTTTCATGGCAGAGACAAAAAAAATCCCAGTTGGTTTTGGGGAAATGATTTATCTCAAAGGTTAAGCTCCAAAAATTGGGATTTTTGGAATTTTTGGCATGGTCTTGGCTCACACACCTGGGAGGATTTGCATCCAAATCACAGGAAATGGGAAATATTTTTGAATTATAAACTTTGCTGTTTGTCTGCAAGTGGCCTTAAATTTAACCCCATTTCCTCTCCATCAAAAAACCCTTTAAATGAGTGAAATTTCCTTTATTATCCTTCAGAAAGAAGCAGCAAAATTCCCTTCCAGTCGTGGTATTTCATGGAGAAATCCCTTAATTTTTAAAGCAAACTGGTTTTGTGGTAGTTAATTCATTTTTATTTTCATTTTTATTTTCATTTTCTTTATTTATATTTATATCTGTATTTAAATCTGTGTTTTTATCTTGTCTAGAAATTCTCTAATATCTATATTATATTTTATATATATGCCTATTTATATTTTGTATTAAAATATTGCATGTTCTATATTAAATATTATCTATATGTCATCTATTTCTATATATTTATAATATATTATATTTATATTCATATTATATTTGCTGTCTTGACTTCACACTCACTGTGGGTGTTGGAATTCGCTTTTTCCTAGAACTGCCATGAGCTTGAAAAAATGGATCTGGAAGAGTGTGTCCAGGTAAAAAATGCCATCTTTGCATTGGGAATGAAAATGGGTGGAAAATTAGGAAATTTTCTCCAAATTAGAATTTAATATTAAATCCTGAACAGAGAGAGTGGCTGGATTTGGAGAGGAAAATACTGGAAATGAGGTTTTATCCTTGGTTTGGATGCCATGGCAATGATAAATATTTCATAATAAGAGATACCAGGTCAAATAATGGATTTGAGAGAAAAAAAAATCCCAGATTTGGGAGAGAAAATCCCCGAGAAAAATCTTGTGTTGCTGAAAATAATGGGACTTTCCCCAGTTTGGGAAATCCGTGAGCAAATTGTGGAATAGCAGCAATTTTAGGGGATTGAAATCAAACTGGGCTGCAGAATTTATAGGGGAAAAAGGTGGAATTGACTCAAAATTCCATGAAAAATCCCCAAACCTGAGGATTGGAAATTGAGGCCAAGATGGCAGGTAATGGGATTGTTCTTCCTGGGAACAGCTTGACCCCAGAAATTCAGGAATCCCCAAATTCTTTTGAAAACACCCTTTTTTTTTTAAAAACCCCACATTTTTTTGAAAAACACCCAATTCGTTTAGAAATCCCCTATTTAAAAAAAAAAAATAATTAACACCCCCCCCCCCGAATTTAGGAAAAAGCCCCAATTTTTAGGAAAACCACTGGAAAAATCCCCAATTTTTTTTTTTAAAAATCCCTAATTTTTTTGGAAAACCACTCGAAAGATCTCCAAATTTTTAGGAAATTGGAAAATGTCAGAGGGAAGGGACTGAAAATTAACCCTAAAGCGAATAAATTAATCCTAAAAAGGGAGAAACAAAACTGGGCCATGGCACAAATCCATCCCAGGCAGCTCCCTGGGGGTTTTGGGATTAGGAACCACATGTGGGATTTGTTCCTAAAGAAAAACAGGAACAACCCCAATCCATAGGATGTTGGGAAGGATTCTGAGCCCTCCTCATCCTTTCAGAATACATTTAGGGGCAGATTTCAGCTCCTGAAGGAAACTAAAAACGATCAGTGATGCCTTTGCAGCCCATTTCTCCCAGAGCAGGAATTGATTTCCATGAGGAGCTGGGTTCCTGAGGGGCTCAGGAGGGCAAAACTCTCATGGATTAAGGAAAATCCTACAAAAACCCCAAAATCCTTGTGCCCAGCACTGATACGAAAGGTGTTTTTCCTTCTTTTCCAGAAGAAAATAATAAATCTATTTCATTTTTTAAAAAACTGTTTAAAAAAAAATTATATAAAAAAATTCGTACTTTAAAATATATTTTTAATATTTAGATAATAAAATTTCAAATAAAATTTTTTAGAATAAATTTATATTTATAATACAAATATCTTTTCCAGATAACAGACAGCACGCTAATCCAGCTTTCCATACACTGTCCACGGCTTCAGGTCCTGGTGAGTATTCCAAAGGACACTTCCAGCATTTTCTTTCTTTAAACAAAGGGATTTTAAATATTCCCTGATTTCTGGAAGAATTCTGCTGGAAACTTGACCCTGAAGAGCTCCTGTCCCTGCTGCTCACAGGAATTTTACACCTCAGAAAGGGTTTGGGGGATTTTCCTGGCAGAATTCCCGAGGACTTTGTCATCTGGGGAGAGGAATGGGGCAGCTAGAGCTGAATGTTTGTGCCTCTGGAAAGTCCTTTGGGATGAATTTCTGGGAATTTCTGGGAAATCTCCTCTGTTTGTCTGTTAGGAATCCTGTCCCAGGATTTTGGGAATTTGGGTTCTCCAGTGCAGTCATCCCTCGGGAAAGCCAATTCCAGGCCCTGCTTCCTCCTCAAGGACTTCCCAGCTGAATTCCCCCAAAAATCCACCCCAAAAGGGGGGTCCTTCGTGTTCCTGCTGCTTTTTAACCCAGGGCCAGGCCCTTCCATGGGGGGTGAGGCCACAGGTGTCCCAAAGGTGGGTTTTGGATACTCAGGTGTCCCAAAGGTTGTTTTTTGGACAGCTCAGGTGTCCCAAAGGTTGTTTTTTGGACAGCTCAGGTGTCCCAAAGGTGGGTTTTGGACAGCACAGGTGCTCTGGGATTCCCGTGCCACCCTGTGGGTCTCATCCCTCTGGGAATCCTTGGAATCACAGAATGTTTGGGACAGAAGGGGCCCTAAAGATCATCCCGATCCCATGGCCAGGGACATCTCCCACTGTCCCAGGGTGCCAAGCACCTGGCCTTGGAATGCCGAGGGAGCCACAGCTTCTCTGGGCACCCTGTGCCAGGTTCTCACCCCCTCCCAGGGAGGAATTCCTTCCCAGTTTCCCCTCCCAAGTCCATTTCTCCACGTGTAGAAGAGGAATGGTAACATTTTCTCTGCAAAGATAATATGGATCTGTGAATTTCCATGGGAAAATCACAGAATCTTTGGGGGCTTTGGGTTGGATGGACCTTAAAGCCTTAAAGCCCATCCAGTGCCACCCTTTTCCGTGGGAAGGGACGCCTTCCACCATCCCAGGGTGCTCCAAACCCGACTTTGGACACTTCCAGGGATGGGGTTGTTTGTTCCTCCCAGGAAGAATTTTTCCTGCTTTAGCTGGAATTTTTCCACTTTGGAGCACATCAGCCCACACAGCCCAGTAGCTCCACTGCAAGCAGAGAGCACAGACCAGTGGGGTTTTTGGGATGTCTGGACAAACCAGACTCTGTTTGGGCTCAGAGTTTATCCCACTGCGAGCTGATCACGGACGATGGCATCCGTCACTTGGGCAACGGCGCCTGCGCCCACGACCGGCTGGAGGTGATCGAGCTGGACAACTGCCCCCTGATCACCGACGCCTCCCTGGAGCACCTCAAGAGCTGCCACAGCCTGGAGAGGATAGAGCTGTACGACTGCCAGCAGATCACACGGGCCGGCATCAAGAGACTCAGGGTGAGCGGGGCTGGGGCTGGGAGGGGGTGTTCCTGGAGGGGGAGGTGGGATCTGGAATGTTTGTCCTTTGGGGAGGGCTGAGCTGGGATCCGCAGGGTTTGTCCCTGTAGGGGGAGGGCTGAGCTGGGATCACAGTTGCTCCCTGGGGAGGGCTGAGCTGAGTTCAGGAGGGTTTATCCTGGGGCTGAGCCAGGATCCGCAGGGTTATCCCTGAAGAGGGAGGGCTGAGCCGGGATCCACAGGGTTTATCTTTTGGGGAGGGCTGAGCCAGGATCCATAGGGTTGCACCCTGGGGAGGGCTGAGCTGAGTTCAGGAGGGTTTGTCCCTGGGGAAGGGGAGGAATGAGCTGGGATCTGGAGGGTTTGTCCCAGGATGGGGCTGAGCTGGGATCCCCAAGTTTTGTCCCTTGGGAGGCTTGAGCCAGAATCTGCAGGGTTTTTCTCTGGGGAAGAGGAAGGCTGAACTGGATCTGCCAGGTTTTTCCCTGGGGAGGGTGGGCTGGGATCTGGAATGATTGTCCCAGGAGGGGACTGAGCTGGGATCCGCAGGATTTATCCCTGGGAGGGCTGAGCTGGGATCTGGAGAGTTTGTCCCACGATGGGGAGGGTGAGCTGGGACCTGGAGGGTTTATCCTTTCAGAATCCATCCAGCCCCGTCCCTGGGCACTGAGAATCCATCCAGCTCCATCCCTGGATATTCAGAATCTAGCCCTGGATATTCAGAATCCATCCAGCCCCATTCCTGGATATTCAGAATCCATTCCTGGATATTCAGAATCCACCCAGCCCCATTCCTGAGCACTGGGGTCCATCCATCCCTGTTCCTGTGTCAGTGTAACTGTGATGGCACTGACAGAGAGCCAATTCCAGGGTTTTTTTTTTGGCACAAACACACATTTTTGGTCCTGCAGAACTGGTTTAGAGCCCTCCCGTGGAGGAAAAGGGAATTTTTGGGTTCAGTTCTACACGGGGAAAGGCCTGGCAGGATCGCTCCACCCTGATGGGAAGAAATTTCCCAGCTGGTTTGGGGCTCATTTGGTGTCCCAGAACTGCCACCAAGGAGCTGTTTGTGACCATTTGTGACAATCAGGGGGGATGGAGCACAATTCCACGTGGTTCTTTCTCTCTCCCAGGGCTGGAAATGCCTAAGTGCCACTCACCAGGCAGGTCTGCAGGTTCAGGGTCACCAGCTCAGGGCAGTGGGCACCAATGAACTTCAGGGCCTCGTCCTCCAGCTGGAGGGGGAAAAAAAAGGGATTGGAATAGGATGGTCCTGCTGAAATTCAGGGATTAAAGCAGCAAAATTCCCTTTGGGGAGGAGGGAAAGGCAGTGCAGGAACGGGAGCAGCACAGGGACCTCCTCCAAAGGGGTTTGTTCAGTGGGAGAAGTTGGGGAAAAGGATCACTTCCAGCAGTAATTTATTTCCTGTCCTCAGGGCTGTTAAATAACTCCCAGACCAGGGGGATTTTGGTGAAAAATTGGGGAAAAAGGATCATTCTCCATCTCCACCTTGATTTATTCCCAGTCCCACTCCTCGGGGCTGTTAAGAAACTTTCACACCAGGATGATTTTGGTGAAAATTTGGGAAAAAAGGATCATTCTGCATCTCCAGCAGTGTTTTATTCCCTGTCCTCGGGGCTGTTAATTCTCACACTGGAAGGATTTTAGGATTTTTGTGAAAATTTGGGGAAAAAGGATCATTCTCCATCTCCACCATAATTTATTCCCTGTCCTGCCCCTCATGGCTGTTAAAAAACTCCCACACTGGGAGGATTTTGGAATTTTGGTGAAAAGTTGGGAAAAAGGATAGTTCTGCATCTCCACCATCATTTATTCCCTATCCCACTCCTCAGGTCTGTTAAGGAACTCCCACCCCGGGTAGATTTTGATGAAGGGAACATCCCAAACCCCCGCTATCCCATCCCCACACTCCCAGGAGCAGCAGATAATCCCAGCCCTGCCCATTCCCATTTTTCCAGAGCCCCACCTGAGTGCAGCCCTTGAGGGACAGCGCCCGGAGCCCCCCGCAGCCCCGCACCAGCGCCTGGATCCCGTCCTTGGTCACTTGGTCGCACCAGGAGATGATCAGCTGTTCCAGCAGCGGGCATCCCTCGCTGGGGAGGCAGGAAAACACATGGAAATGGTCATTGGCCTCGGGAAAAATCCTGATCTGAGCAGAAATTTGGGTATTCCCACTGGTGGGACCCACAGAGCTGCGATCTCACAGGGATCAAACCCCGGGTTCTGTAGGGTGGTGCTGGGTTTGATCTTCTCAAAGATACTGGAAAATCTTTTCCAACCCTAACAACCCCAGAATTCCATGGAAAATCCCGGCAGCTGGCTCTTACCTCAGTGCTTTCAGGGACAGGTTGGTGATGGAGGTGCAGGAAGCCAAATCCAGGTGCCTGAGTTTGGAGCAGAACTTGCTGAGGCTGGTGCAGGTGCTGGAAAAAAAAAAGAAACAGGGATGTTCCTGCCATGGATTCATCCTAAATCATGGATATTCCATGGATGGGGAGGTTGGGGTGAGGATGGAGGGGGGACATGGGAACAGGATCCCTGGAAATTTTGATTGGAGCCATCTGGGATAGGGGAAAGTGTCCCCTAAAGGCTGTGGGAACTGGATCATCTTTAGGGTCCGTTCCAAGCCAAACCATTCCACGATTCTGTGATCACCCACACCCCCAAATTTGGTTTTTCCATTAAAAAAAAGGGAAAAAGAGGAAAAACCACTCTACGATTCTGTGATCTCCCACACCCCCAAACTTGGCTTTTCCTTAAAAAAAAAGAGGGAAAAAAAGGCAAAACCATTCCACGATTCTGGAATCTCCCACACCCCCAAACTTGGTTTCTCCATTAAAAAAAGGAGGAAAGAGGAAAAACAATTCCATGATTCCGTGACCTCCCACACCCCTAAACTTTTAAGGCTTTTCCTTAAAAAAAAAGAGGAAAAAAGTCAAAATCATTCCATGACTCTGACCTCCCATACCCACAAATTTGGCTTTTTCTTAAAAAAAAAGGGGAAAAAAGACAAAACCGTTCCATGATCCTGTGATCTCCCACATCCCCAAATTTTTAAGGATTTTCCTTATAAAAAGAGAGGGAAAATGAGGGAAAGAAGGGATTCACTCACGCATCCGTGATCTTGGTACAACCATTGAGATTCAACACTTCGATGTTCCTGCAGTTCTGGGCAAAGGTCCTTGGAAAACAGAAAGGGAAAGCATTGGATTTGTCAGGGAATGGAATTCCAATTGTATTTTTGTAAAAAAAAAAGAGTTTTATAGTATTTTGTGAATTGTAACATAGCACAGTAAAGTTTCACAAAATAGCATCGAGCAGGTGAAAGGAGAAAACAGAGGGAATTAGGAATAACATAAAAAAAAACCAAAAGAATCAAGAAAAAAGGAAGGAATCAAGAAAAATCAAGAAGAAAATTAGGATGAAAATCAAGAAAAGAATGAAGAAAATCCAGAGAAAAATGCCAGAAAAACAAACAAAAAAAAAAAAAAAATTAAAAAATAGCAATTTTTTTAAAAACAAAAACAAAAAAAAAGGGAAGAATCAAGAAAATCAAGAAAATGAGAACAAAACGAAGAAAACCGAGAAGGAAATCAGGAAGGAAATCAAGAAAGGAGAACAGAATCAAGAAAGAAGAAAAGTCAGAAAAAAGAAGAAAATCAAGAAAAATAAAAGAAGCAAGAAAATCATGAAGGAAATCAAGAAAGAAAGAAAATGAAGAAAAGAATCAATAAGAAGGAAATAATCAAAACAATCAAGAAGAACATTTGCTTAAATAATAAAATTATCCAATGAAAAAAGAGTAATAATAAAGAAGATAAAACTTAATAATATAATTATAATAATAAAATAATGAATATATAAATTATAATAAATAAGATAGGAAATAGTAAGAAATAATAAAAAATAGATAAATAACATGATAATTCAATGAGAAATGAATCAGCTCTGTCGCTGCTCTCCGATTTGACCCTGAGGGTTTCAGATTCAGAGTGGGATAAATCATAATTATAAATAAATTATCCCAATTTTCAGCCATTCAGGGGAGGATGAAGGTGCAGCTCTACCTTAAGGCGTTGTCCCCACTCCCTGGCAGCCCCTCAGGCTCAGCTTCCGCAGGAATCCCCACATCTCTTGGAAATGTTCTCCACCACCCGGCCCTGGGGGAGACAGGAGAGCCACGTGAGAAACCAGAGAGGTTCAAAAAGTTGAGCTGAATGATTAATTTTAATAATTTTAATAATTTTAATAATTATAATTATTAATTATTATTAATTTGGCAGATGAACAACAGGTTGGACTTGAAGGGAAAACGGTGCTAAGGAAATCAAAAATACCACAGGAGTGGTTTGAGGGAAGGGGAATTATTCAGCTTCTGAAGATGGAGAGACAAGAAGCAACCACCTAAAATCAATCAGCTAAAAATTCTGAGGAATTTTGAGGAATTTCCTCCGGTTTGGAGTTCCTGGACATGGGCACAGACTCCCCAAGAGAGGTGAGAGAAGCTGTACCTCGGATTTCCAACAACACTCAAAGATAAACCCAAATTTCTGATCAGAACAGCCCATGAATTTCACTCCTTCAGAAAAATTTCCACCAACTGTGCTCAACAGATCCAGAAAAAGGGTTTAAATTCCAAATCTGGATCCAGTGGAAGCCTCCAAAAACCCAACCACAGCCAGGATTGATCTCTCCCCCTGGGAATGAAGGGCAATATCAGTACCAGTGCTCAGAAATTCAGAAATATCCCCTGCACTTTGATTTTTTTGAGTTTTCCTCCCAGAACAGGAGCACCCCTCAGTCCTTGAGGTACAAACTGACATTTGGAACCTCTGTGAGATGAGGATTTTCTTCCAGAATCTCTTTTCCAGTCCAGAAAAAAACCTCAAATCAGCCACCAGGCTCAATAAAACAGAATTCCACCATCAGAGAAGGAACCCTGATCTCCGGGGACATCATGGGAGCAGCTCCACTGATGCTCAATCTCCTACAAAAAGGCTGGGAAAGCTCTCTGATTTTGCAATTCCTCCAGCAATCCTATGAATTCTGTTTGAATCAGAGGAGCCAAATGTTTTTATAGTGAGAATCTACACAGATTGATGGATTTAACTCGGTGAAAGCAGAGCAGGAAGCCCAGCAGGAGCTTTGAGGCGAGGCATGAATTTTGCAAAAAAATGAATCCCAGGATTTTGTTTTTGAATGGGAAGCCTGGGCTTGGGCAAGAGCAGGGGTTTGATGTGCAGGGACACAAAAAGCACCGAAAAAGCACCCAAAACACACCTGGCTTGTGTTCCCAAGCTGTCCCCACTCCCAGGCTGAGCTGCTCAGTCCCATCTCCTGCCATTCCCCACCTGAGGAACCCTGAGACTTCCACTTTAAATAAAGAGTTCCATGGCTCCAGGATTTTTAGGGCATGTTATGAAGTGAAAGATTCATTATGAAGACCCCAAATCCCCCATTTCCTTCCCCCACACCATTCAGACCCTGCTGAGGTGACGGTGCCACCTCCTGCTCCTCATCCCTGTCCAGCTCCTGGACTCTCAGTGACACAAAGGGATTATTTTAACTTTTTCCTCCAAAATTGGGGTGGATTTCCCACAAGGTGAGGACCTTCAGCAGCAGCTGCTTGATGCCTCTGTCTACAACAAATTAACACACATTCCCCGTTTCTCTCCTCCAATTTGAAGCATTCCCAATCTCCTTCTTCCAATGTGTTTTAAACATGACAAAACATCCTGATAAGAGATTTAATTGGTTTTATTGAGATTGGGTTTTTTCCTAATCCCTTTTCCTGCTCAAGGCACTTTGAATTCCCAGCCTCCATCCCCAGCAGCGCTGTAGAACCCACATCCCACAGCTCCAGCTGCTCAAAAACTGCATCTTTTAGGGAAAACCTCCCAGAATCACCTTAAATTTCAATTTTTGGTATTAAAGATACAAACATTGCAGGCCACAACTCAACATTCAGTGCTTGTGGTCTCATCTGTGCTATTAGTTTTGAGTGAAAAGTTCAGTAGCTTAAATTCCCTTCCACCATGCAGCAGTTTTGCCCAAAAATGCACCTTTTATACCAAATTCTGTTTTCAAAACAGACAAAACCACTTTCCTTCCATCACTACCTCAAGGTCTTGATAGGGAGGTAGAACTCTGTCCATTTTCAAAAGCTGAATGGATTGCCAGGACTTTTTTAAAAGACTCCCCAAAGCTGAAGAAATGAAATTAATGATTTCTATCTCCAGGGAAGGTAGAGAGGGTTACACTGGGAGTATTAATCCATTCTAGGCTGTAATTACATTTTAACAAGAAAAAATGGGTTGGTATGTCACTTAATTATACCTCAATATCCCTCTGGAAATCAAACAGGTCAATTCGCTGCCAGTTACTGCCATCCAGGGCCAGAACATTCCATGCCTTTATCAGGGGGGAAAAATGTAAATGTGTGGTTAATATGAAAAAAGAAAAAAAAAAAAAAAGTTCTAAGTCACCAGTTTTGTTCCTTTGAGAAACAACATTCTGTCCCAGGTGGGAAAGCAACAGGTAATTCCAGGGAGAAGTGGGACCAGGGGGCCCTCAAAACTCAAAATTATAATTCCTCCTGCCAGGGAAGAGGTGCCCTGGCTGCTCCCACTCCTTTGGGAGGTGCAGAGTGAGCCAGGAGAGCATTTGGAGCTCGGGCATCTTCACATTCCCAGCTGGAATTTACCCCCCAACACCTCAGAGGACACCTAGGTTACCCCTGCATTGACCAGGGGTTGATTTTTATTGAAAAATCCCAAATCTCTTGCAGTTCCTGCTCCGAGGGAGAAGCAGGAACTCAGCTTGGTGCTGTATTTAAAGTTTTTGTTACCTCACAGAGGTAAACAAGTGGATCTTGTAATCACCATGAGCTCAGCGTTGTGCAAGAGCCAGCACCAATCTTGGGTGGATTTTCCAGCCCCACATCTCCCACATGCACTGAGCTCATCATTCCCGTCACAAAGCACCAGGAATTAGTGCTGAGTTGCGACACATTGAGCATGGATTGATTTTTTGGGGGGTTTAAAGCTTGCTGCTGGTATTTCTTGGAGGGTTATTGCCAGGAGAAAAGCAGAGGGCAATGCTCTGGTGGATGTAATTCCATGGGGAATGCTCTGCAGGCTTCCCACACGTCCCTGCAGGAATTTCCTGTGCAAACAGGAGCTGGGACAGACCAGGAGAACACCTTGACATTGGCAAAGAATCCCCAACAGCAGTTCTGGGCAATGCTGTTCTGCTGCATTTCAGCTGGAAGCTCCTTCCCTACAGACCTGGGGTGCTCAGTGACAACTGCAATGCCCAAACACCACACAGGGCATTTTAAAATTATCTTTAACTGGAATATTTTTTATTCCAATGGGCTTAGAGTAATGAAATCAGTGCTGGGTGAGGTTTGGAGCCAGGACTGAGGGGTTTGTGCAGAAGGGTGGACACACCACCCCAGCTCCTGCCCTGGATCACCATCCCACCCTTGGTACCAGACACTGGCAGGACAAAGCACCAATAAATCAATAAATCTGGCAGCTCCATAAAAATTCCAGTCCAGCTGGAGGAATTTTCCCAAGAGAATAATCCAAGTTGGATTTCATTGCTTGAAGCCCACCCAGAATAAGATTTCCCTGATTTTATTTCACTGCTTACTCCAGCTACATGCAAGGAGAAAAAGAAACTTTCGCCGGCTGTTCAGCAGCATCTTTGTGAATCAAAATTCCCATATTTCCATCAAAACCCACTTTGGACTCATCCCAAATTGGGGATTTCAGCAGTGTGAGCTCCCTGTACAAACCAGAATGAGGGGAGAGTTCTGGGTAGAAAGTGAACCCCTTCCCCTTTGTACCTGGGACACTGCAAAATGCTATTCCAGTGTGGAATCCCTCTTCACTGGCACTGTGGGAATTTTCCAGGACTTCCAGGGGACACTAAATAATCCCACAAAGCTCCCTGGTCAAACCCACCCCGGTGACGTGCTGGGGAGGGCTGGAAAGAAAGAATTTCACCCAAATTCAACCCCCTGCTAAAAACCAGCAGGAAGGAAGAAGGTTCTTACCCTGGAAACTTGAGCGCAACGACACAGAGTGACCACATCCAGGAAAGAGAAAATTCTGGAACAGAAATAAGAGATACCTTATTGGTTATTGACATTTAAAACAAAGGGGACATGGAAAACAAAGCAGGGAGGGAAAAAAAAAAAAAGCACTGGGACAGCAAAACTTCTTTGTGATTTGGCTGAAAGCTGAACTGTGAAAAGAAGTGCAGAGGCAGCAGTTCCCAAATGGAAGCAAAACACAGCTATGGAGGCACTGGGAAACTGAAACCTCACACCTTGGAGTAGTTCCTGACCCTAAATCAGTGATTGCTCTCCCAAATGACCCTTGCAGGAGTTACACACGGAGCAGGGCACAGAGTGCTGATGGAGATGTTGAGCTGGCTGTGACTCCTGACCCCAAAGCAACGACTGTTCCCCCAACATGACCCTTGCAGGGCCCCACACCGAGGAGGACACAGAGTGCTGATGGAGATGTTGAGCTGCTGTGACTCCTGACCCAAATCAGTGATGCTCCCCCAAAATGACCCTTGCAGGAGCCCCACACCGAGCAGGCCAGGGAGTGCTGACAGGGACATTGGGATGGCTGTGACTCCTGACCCTAAATCAGTGACTGCTCCCCCAAAATGACCCGTGCAGGAACCCCAAACTGAGCAGGACACAGAGCACTGACGGAGCCATTGGAATGGCTGCGACTCCTGACCCCAAATCAACGACTGTTCCCCCAAAATGACCCTTGCAGGAGCCCCACAGAGCAGGCCAGGAGTGCTGAGAGGGACATTGGATGGCTGTGACTCCTGACCTAAATCAGACTGTTCCCCCAAAATGACCCTTACAGGAGCTCCACACTGAGTAGGGCACGGAGTGCTGACGGGGACGTTGGGATGGCTGTGACTCCTGACCCCAAATCAACGACTGTTCCCCCAAAATGACCTTTACAGGAGCCCCAAACTAGCAAGGCACAGAGAGCTGACAGGGATGTTGGGATGGCTGTGACTCCTGACCCTAAATTGGTGATTGCTCCCCCAAAGTGAGCACGGCACGAAGTGCTGAATGTTGGGCTGGCTGTGAATCCTGACCCCAAATCAGTGATTGCTCCCCCACACCGAGCAGGCACAGACTGACGGGGTTTGGGATGGCTATGACTCCACACTGGAGTGACTCCAACACTGCAACACCCTCAGCAACTGCTCCCAAAAGCAAAGCCACCTGTCATTAACAGCTCCACGGCCCCGTTTCAGGCCTGGATTATTCCTGTTTCCACACCCGTGATTATAGGGCTGGAGCTCCTCTGCTGTGAGGAAACACTGGGAGAGCTGGGATTGTCCAGCCTGGGGAAGAGGAGCTGCAGGGTGATCTCACTGCAGCCTCCCAGCACCTGAAGGGGCTGCAGAGAGATGCAGAGGGATTATTTATTACTATTATTATTATTATTATTAATTTCCAAAGGTCTGGAGTGCCAGGACAAGGAGGAATGAGTTAAACTGCCAGAGAGCAAGGCTGAATGGGATATTGGGAAGGAATTCCTCCTTGGGAAGGTGGGGAGTGGCTGACATTGTTTTCCAGGGAAACTGTAGCTGCTCCATCCCTGGAAGTGTCCAAGGCCAGGCTTGGAGCACCCTGGGATAGGGGAGGTGGAAATGGATGGGTTTTAAACCTTTCCAGCCCAACCCATTCCAGGACTGTGCAGCCCCACAACTGGCAAGGCCAGATGTGCAGGGCCAGGAGGGGCCATAACCCCCCCAATTGTGGATGCAGGAAGCACCAAACCCATGGGAAGATCCCAATCTGCACCAGGACATCAATAATGATCAAATTCAATGGGATTTCAATGCCATTTTATGGTTTATGGTCATACAAAACATCGAGGCTCAAAATGGACAAGGTCAAGCGGGGGTAGGAGGATACCAAGGTCTCATTCCCTTGGGAACAATTATAAAACTGTAATTATTGCAAAGATAATGCAAGAGTTGGCCACAATACACTTTGTGTAAAATAAAAATATAAAAATATTTTATAATTTAAAATATTTTCATAATATTTAAAATATGTAATAATATTTTAAAAATATAATCTTAAAATTCAACAACATTAAAATAGTTAATAATATTTAAAATATCTCATAATATTTTTAAATAGCTAATATATTTAAAAAATTATAATATTAAATATTCCATACTATTAAAATATTTAATAATATTAAAATATTAAAAATATTTTAATTTAACATTTGAAACTTGAAGGCCACCCAAAAGAGAAGGCAAATGTTATCAGCCAAGCGCATCCTGAGCAGCAAGGATGGGAAAAGCACTTCAGAAACACCAATATTGGTGGGAAAAGGTGCTGCTGATGGAGGGTAAATTCAGATTTTTTATCACAACACTGATGGTAAAGGTATCACACAGACACACTCAGCTAAAGCAGGACAGCCACGCTCCCTCCTGAGCCCAGGGATACTCATGGATCAACAGAGTAGGGCTCAAGGCAGTTCTGATTTTATCATGAGACAAAACTGACAGTGATGCGCTGGAGAAAAGCTCTGGAGAAGAGCCCACGTGCACTTTAATGCTGTTTGGGATCCCAAATTCTGGATTTTGGAGCAGTTCCACCCTCCCTGCCCAGGACAAGGCTCCCCCTGAACCCAGGGATTCATTCAGCACCACGTCCATGCACAACAACACCAGGAAAGCACTGGGAAATGAGAGAAACTGGGGAAAATTCTCACTTTCACCCTCAATTCTCACAGTTGGAGTAGATAAAAGCTCAAACTCTACGGGAGCAAATCCAAATTTCCTCTATTTTCACTACAATCTTCTCCGTGGGAATCCCAGATTGCTGATAACCACCTCACCCCTGTGGCAGGGCTGGCAGATCTTGGATAAATTCCCGTCTACTTCCTGCTCCTCCCTTCCCACACAACACCAGGGATTCACCAGGGCCAAACCTCACCCCTCTCCCTTCCCCAGCACGGAGATCTTGGCTCTAAGGAGCTCCAGAGCTTTTCCCAATGTTCCCTCAGCTCCTCCACCACCCATCTCGGCTCTGAGGAGCTCCAGAGCCTTTGCCAGTGTTCTTGGAGCTCCTCCAGCACAGAGATCTCGGCTCTGAGGAGCTCCAGAGCCTTTGCCAGTGTTCTTGGAGCTCCTCCAGCATGGACGTTGACGATGTCTGCCGCTCTGGAGGGACAGCTCCAGGCCTTTCCCAGTGTTCTTCGGAGCTCCTCTCACATGCGAGATCTCGCTCTGAGGAGCTCCAGAGCCTTCCGGTGTTCTTTAGCCCTCCTACCAGGATAGATCTCGCTCTGAGGAGCTCCAGAGCCTTTCCCAGTGTTCTTGGAGCTCCTCCAGCATGGAGATCTCGGCTCTGAGGAGCTCCAGAGCCTTTCCCAGTGTTCTTGGAGCTCCTCCAGCATGGAGATCTCGGCTCTGAGGAGCTCTCCGATGCCTTTCCCAGTGTTCTTTGAGCTCCTCACAGCTATGAGAGATCTCGAAGCTCTGATGGAGCTCCAGAGCCTATATACCACAGTAGCGTTCCGCTCAAGTCTCCCATCTAGTCCACCGAGATCTGGCTCTGAGTGAGCGTCCAGAGCTCCTTTCACTGGTTCTTAAATTCAAGCTCCTCCACCACGAGAGATCTACAGCTCTGAGGAAGCTCAGAGCGCTTTCCCCATGTCTTGGAGGCTCCTCCAGCATGTCCGAATCTCCGGCTCTGAGCGAGCTCTCAGAGCCTTTGCCCAGTGTTCCCTCAGCTCCTCTTCACTTCGAAGATCTCGCGGCTCCTGAGGAGATTCTCAGCCTTTCTCCCAGGTTGCTTCTTTGGAGCTCCATCCATGCACGCCTCACTAGACTCTGGGAGTAGGCTCCAGAGCTTTCCCAGTGTTCTTTGGGGAGCTCCTCCAGACATGTGGAGATCTCAGCTCTGATTGGGCTCCCATGAGTCCTTTCCTAGTGCTCTTTCACGCGTTTCTTCTCACGCAGCCTTGCGCATCCCAGTCAACTCCCTCAATCGATGATTCCAGCCTTGACGAACTGCTCACAGGCTAGCAAAAATGAACTTTTTCACGCCAAGTCACCGCTTGGCTGTGGATTCTTCCGTTGATCCAGCTAGCTCCCCATAGGACGCAGGAAGTAGCCCACCGACAGAGACAAGTGAGCCTGAGAATTCCCTGAGGAGGGGCTTTTCCCTCTCCAAGGAACTGCTGGAGACACTAAAATACCCCAAGCCCCACAAATACACAACGCCTGAGCAGCAGCAGAAGGTTGATCAGCACTGCTCCAATTATTTTTCCCAATTCGGCTTTAACAGACCCAAAGGCACTGCGCTGGGATATTTATTTTTCCACCCAAACAGGATTCCTGTTCTCACAGCTGATGGATGAGCCTTTTTACATCACCCTTCTTACTCTTCAGTACGACAGTGGAGAAAATATCCACAAAATTAACTTTATCATCGAACGTGATCAGATGGAGGCAGACTGAGCTTCCCAAACAGGAATTAAGTCGAATTGCAGCAGATTAAATTGTCTCACTGCAAAGGGGACTCCCTGCGGGTATGATCTTTGGTTGAACAGCTCAGCTCTGCACAATTTGGGTAACACAACTCAGTTGGAATTAGTTCAGGTGTTTCAAAGCCTCTTAGATCCCTCAGGGCTAGGCTCCGCATTCGCCACACTGTCCTACTGCTTCCTTAACCTTAGATGGCGGTCGCTACGACTCTCCTCTCCTTGAAAATTCCGGCTGGGATCTGCTGGGCTCTGAGGTGAGCCAGCTAGTAGAGCCTTACAGCCTTCTAAAATTATCCCCAATTTATACCTGAGCAACCTCTCTCCCATGCTGCGGTTCTAGACCCGCAGTCCTATCCCCAGCTCTAACTTCCCAGCTCCATCGTCTCAGCTTCCTATCAGGCTTTGGGCCAGGGGAGCTCGATAGCAGCTTAAGATCTGACTGGCCAAATTCCCCTGGGCAAGGGAAAGGATGCCCAGCTTTTCCTGAGGATATAGCACCAGAATTTCATAGGAGAGCAAACTTGGATTGGCCAAGCAGGCTGTTGGGAAATTATACAGTGGAGTGTGGGAAGGAATGAGCCTAGGATCAGAAAGACTAATGTTAATTTATGGCAGGGCTGGGATAATGCCAAAAGAGTGAGAGCTCTACCAAGGCGTGTAGTGCACACTGACCCTTTGTTGAATCTCCCGAATGCAAATAATTAGGAACAGCTTATTGATCATTGTACTGTGCTTGCCCTGTGAATCCCTTTCTCTACCGGCCAATTGTGGTGGGCGCTCTCCTTGTGCTAGATGGGGCGCCCCATTCGAACATGATGGCAGGCTGAAAATACACCTTTTCATAGAGAAGGCTTGCAGAGATCCCTCTGGGTGACAAAATTAATATAGTTTCTGGGCATGGTCCAGGTGGTCGACTGGCTTGTACAGGATACTCAAGGAATGAAGCGCCTTTCTAAAAGATATATACCATGGACTGTTCTGGGCAGCATGCGCAGGTAAAATAAGGCTTTGGTGAAAAACGATGTCAGGGGGCGTTTTACTTAGAACTCTGAGCAGAGCCATCTACAAAAAAAAGAGTTGTCTAGGAAGGAGCGAAAACTGAAACGGCATGCACATAGATTATTTTGTTTTCCAAGTGTCTATTTTATCATCTTTGTGTGGGCACCAAAGACTGTAGTGTTGCCAGTTAGAATTACGATTATTCGTGGAGGACAGCGGAGACAAGAAAAAGATATTTTTTTCTTGTATGTAAGTTTT
>VKON01000181.1:89776-112027 GCA_009741485.1 Malurus cyaneus samueli | reverse complement strand
GTAATCATAATTATAATAAATTATTCCCAAATTCAGCATTCAGTGGGAGATGAAGGTGCAGCTCTACCTTAAAGCGTTGTCCCCACGCCTGAGCAGCCCCTAGGCTCAGCTTCCGCAGGAATCCCCCACATCTCTTGGAAATGTTTCTCACACCCGGCCTGGGGACAGGAAAGAGCAGTGAGGAACCAGAGAGGTTCAAAAAAATTGAGCTGATGATTAATTTAATAATTTTTAATAATATTTAATAATTATTAATTATTATTAATTTGGCAGAATGACACAGTTGGACCTTGAAGGAAAACCGGTGCTAAGAAATCAAAAATACCACAGAGTGGTTTTTGAGGCTAAGGGGATTATTCAGCTTCTGAAGGATGGAGAGACAGAAAGCACCACCAAAATCAATCAGCTAAAAATTCTGAGATTTTCTGAGGAATTTCCTCGGTTTGGAGTTCGCTGGACATGGGCACAGACTCCCAAGAGAGGGTGAGAGAAGCTGTTACCTCGGATTCCAACAACATTCAAGATTAAACCAAAAATCTTCTGATCAGAAACGAGCCCATGAATTTCACTCCTTCAGAAAAAAATTTCCACCACTGTGCTCAACAGATCCAGAAAAGGGTTAAATTCCAAATCTGGATCCAGTGGAAGCCTCCAAAAACCAACCCACAGCCAGGATTGATCTCTCCCCCTGGAATGAAGGCAATTATCGTACATGCTCAGAAATTCAGAAATATCC
The DNA here is from genome assembly GCA_009741485.1 of Malurus cyaneus samueli. Lineage (NCBI taxonomy): Eukaryota > Metazoa > Chordata > Aves > Passeriformes > Maluridae > Malurus > Malurus cyaneus. The sequence continues at coordinate 111,291 of VKON01000181.1, read as the reverse complement.
CCTGCACTTTGATTTTTTGAGTTTCCTCCAGAACAGGAGCCACCCCTTCAGTCCTGAGGTACCAAACTGACTTTGGAACCTTGTGAGATGAGGTTTTTTTCAGAATCTCTTTTCCAGTCCAGAAAAAAACTCAAAATCAGCCACCAGCTCAATAAAACGGATTCCCATAGAGAAGGAACCCTGATCTCCGGGACATCATGGAGCAGCTCCACTGATGCTCAATCTCCTACAAAAAGCTGGGGAAAGCTCTTATTTTGCAATTCCCCAGCAAACCTATGAACTGTTTGAATCAGAGGAGCCAATGTTTTTATAGTGAGAACTCTACAAGATTGATGGATTTACTCGGTGAAAGCGACAGGAAGCCAGCAGGAGCTTTGAGGCGAGGCTGAATTTGCAAAAAAATAATCCCAGGATTTGTTTTTGATGGGGCCTGGGCTTGGCAAGAGCGGGGTTTGATGTGCAGGGGGAACAAAAGCCGAAAAAGCACCCAACCACCCCTGGCTTTGTGTTCCAAGGCTTCCCACCCAGGTTGACTGCTCGTCCCATCTCCTGCCATTCCCCACCTGAGGAACCCTGAGACTTTCCACTTTATAAGCTTCCATGGCTCAGGATTTTTAGGGAATGTTAATGAAAGTGAGATTCATATTGAAGACCCCAAATCCCCATTCTTCCCCACACCTTCAGACCCGCATGAGGTGACGGTGGCCACCTCCTGCCTCATCCCCTGGTCCAGCTCCTTGACTCTCGTGACACAAAGGGATTATTTAACTTTTTCCTCCAAAATTGGGAGTGGATTTCCACAGGTGAGGACCTTCGCAGCAGCTGCTGATGCCTCTGTCTACAACAAATTACACACATTCCCGGTTCTCTCCTCCAATTTGAGCTTCCAATTCTTCTCAATGTGTTTTAACATGACAACATCCTGATAAGAGATTTATTGGTTTTATTGAGATGGTTTTTCCTAATCCCTCTGCCAAGGCAACTTGAATTCCGCCTCATCCCAGCAGCGCTGTAAACCCACACCCACGCTCCAGCTTGCTCAAAAACTGTCTTTTAGGGAAAACTCCCAGGATCACCTTAAATTTCAATTTTGAGTATTAAAATACAACATTGAGCCACAAACTACAACATTCAGTGCTTGTGGTCTCATCTGTGTATTAGTTTTGAGTGAAAAAGTTCAGATAGCTTAAATTCCTCCACACATGCAGCATTGCAAATGCACCTTTTATACCAAATTCTGTTTATCAAAAAGACCAAACCACTTTCCTTCTCACTATGCCTCAAGGTTGAAAGGAGGTAGAACTCTGCCTTTTCAAAAGCTGAATAGGATTGCCAGGCTTTTTAAAAGGACTCCCCAAAGCTGAAGAAAATGAAATAATGATTTCTATCTCCAGGGAAGGTAGAGAGGGTTAAATGGGTATTAATCCATTCTAGGCGTATAATTACATGTTTAACAAGAAAAATGGTTGGTATGTCACTTAATTCTACCTCAATTCCCTCTAGGAAATCAAACAAAGTCAATTCGCTGCCAGTTACTGCCATTCCGGGCCAGAACATTCCATGCTTTATCAGGGGGAAAAAGGTAAATTTGTGGTTAATATTGAAAAAAAAAAAAAAAAAAAAAGTCTAGTCCCAGTTTTTCCTTGAGAAACAACATTCCTGTCCAGTGGGAAAGCAACAGGTATTCCAGGGAGAAGTTGGGACCAGGGGCCCTCAAACTCAAATCTATAATTCCTCCTTGCCAGGGAAGAGTCCCTTGCTGCTCCCACTCCTTTGGAGGTGCAGAGTGAGCAGGAGAGCATTTGGCTGGCATCTTCACATTCCCAGCTGGAATTTACCCCCCAACACCTCAGAGGACACTAGGTTACCCTGCATGACCAGGGGTTGATTTTATTGAAAAAATCCCATAATCTCTTGCATTCCTGCTCCGAGGGACGAAGCAGGAACTCAAGTTGTTGCTATGTTTAAAGTTTGTTACCTCACAGAGGTAAAACAAGTGGATCTTGTAATCACCATAGCTCAGCGTTGTGCCAACGAGCAGCAACCAATCTGGGTGTTCCAGCCCACATCTCCCATGCACTGAGCTCTCATTCCGCCAGCACCAGGAATTAGTTGCTGATTGCGCACATTGAGATGGATTGATTTTATTGGAGTGGCAGGGGGGGGGGGAGGTTTAAAGCTTGCTGCTGGTATTTCTTGGAGGGTCTATTGCACAGGAGAAAAGCAGAGGGCATGCTCTGGTGGATGTTAATTCCAGGGGAATGCTACTGCAGGCTTCCCACACGTCCCCTGCAGAATTTCCTGGAAACAAGGAGTGGGGACAGACAGGAGAACACCTTGGACATTTGCAAAGATATCCCAACAGCAGTTCTGGGCAATGCTGTTCTGCTGCATTTCAGCTGGAAGCTCCTTCCCTACAGACCTGGTGCTTCAGTTGCAACTGATGCCCAACACACACAGGGCATTTTAAATTATCTTCTAACTGGAATATTTTTATTCCTAATGGCTTAGAGTAATGAAATCAGTGCTGGGTGGGTTTGGAGCCAGGATGAGGGGGTTTGTGCAGAGGGTGACACACCACCCCAGCACCTGCCTGGAATCCCATCCCACCTTGGTACCAGCACTGGCGGACAAAGCATCCATAATCAATAATCTGGCAGCTCCATAAAAATTCCAGTCCAGTGGAGGTTTTCCAGATAATCCAAGTTGGATTCATTGTTGAAGGGGCCCACCCAGAATAAGATTTCCCTGATTTATTTTCACTTGCTTATCCAGCTCATGCAAGGAGAAAAGAACTTTCCCGGCTGTTCAGCGCATCTTGTGAATCAATTCCCAAATTTCCATCAAAACCCACTTTGGATATCCCAAATTGCGGATTTCAGCAGTGTGAGTCTGTACAAACCAGAATGAGGGGGAGTTTTGGGTAAAGTGAACCCCTTCCCTTGTACCTGGACACTGCAAATGCTATTCCAGTTTGGAATCCCTCTTTCACTTGGCCGGTGGAATTTCCAGACACTTCAGGGACACTAAATAATCCACAAAGCTCCCTGGTCAAACCCACCCCGGTGAGTGCTGGGGAGGGCTGGAAAGAGAATTTCACCAATTCAACCCCATGCTAAACCAGCAGGAAGGAAGAAGGTTCTTACCCTGGAAACTGGCGCATACGAACAGTGACCACATCCAGGAAGAGAAAATTCTTGAACAGAAATAGAGATACCTTATTGTTATTGACATTTAAACAAGGGGACATGGAAACCAAAGCAGGGAGGGAAAAAAAAAAAGGGCACTGGACAGCAAACTTCTTTGTATTGGCTGAAAGCTGAACTGATGAAAAGAAGTGCAGAGGCTGTAGAGCAGTTCCAATGGAGAGAACACAGCTATGGGAGGACTGGGAAACTGAAACCTCACACCTTGGAGTAGTTCCTGACCCTAAATCAGTGATTGCTCTCCCAAATGACCCTTGCAGGAGTTACACACGGAGCAGGGCACAGAGTGCTGATGGAGATGTTGAGCTGGCTGTGACTCCTGACCCCAAAGCAACGACTGTTCCCCCAACATGACCCTTGCAGGAGCCCCACACCGAGCAGGCACAGGAGTGCTGAGGAGATTTGAGTGGCTGTGACTCTGACCCTAAATCAGTGACTGCTCCCCCAAAATGACCCTTGCAGGAACCCCAAACTGAGCAGGACACAGAGCACTGACGGAGCCGTTGGGATGGCTGCGACTCCTGACCCAAATCAACGACTGTTCCCCCAAAATGACTCTTGCAGGAGCCCCACACCGAGGAGGACATGGAGCGCTGATGAGGATGTTGGGCTGGCTGTGACTCCTGACGTAAATCGGTGATTGCTCCCCAAAAGTGAGCAGGGCACAGAGCATTGATGGGGACGTTGGGATGGCTGTGACTCCTGACCCCAAATCAACGACTGCTCCCCCAAAATGACCCTTACAGGAGCCCCACACCGAGCAGGGCACAGAACCCTGACGGGGATGTTTGGATGGCTGTGACTCCACACGGGAGTGACTCCAACACTGCAACACCCTCAGCAACTGCTCCCAAAAGCAAAGCCACCTGTCATTAACACTCCACGCCCCGTTTCAGGCCTGGATTATTCCTGTTTCCACACCCGTGATTATAGGGCTGGAGCTCCTCTGCTGAGGGAAACACTGGGAGGCTGGGATTGTCCAGCCTGGGGAAGAGGAGCTGCAGGGTGATCTCACTGCAGCCTCCCAGCACCTGAAGGGGCTGCAGAGAGATCAGAGGGATTATATTACTATTATTATTATTATTATTTTTCCAAGGTTGAGTGCCAGGACAAGGAGGAATGAGTTAACTGCCAGATGAGCGCTGAATGGGATATTGGGAAGGAATTCCCGCCTGGGAGGGGAGTGGCTGACATTGTTTTCCAGGGAAACTGTAGCTGCTCCATCCCTGGAAGTGTCCAAGGCCAGGCTTGGAGCACCTGGGATAGGGGGAGGTGGATAAGGTGGTTTTTAACCTTTCCAGCCCAACCCATTCCAGGACTGTGCAGCCCCACAACTGGCAAGGCCAGATGTGCAGGGCCAGGAGGGGCCATAACCCCCCCAATTGTGGATGCAGGAAGCACCAAACCCATGGGAAGATCCCAATCTGCACCAGGACATCAATAATGGATCAAATTCAATGGGATTTCAATGCCATTTTATGGTTTATGGTCATACAAACAATCGAGGCTCAAAATGGACAAGGTCAAGCGGAGGGTAGGAGGATACCAAGGTCTCATTCCCTTTGGGAACAATTATAAAACTGTAATTATTGCAAAGATATGCAAGAGTTTGGCACATACACTTTGTGTAATAATAAAAATATTAAAAAATATTTTATAATTATTAAAAATATTTCATAATTATTAAAATATGTAATAATATTTTAAAATAATCTTAATATTCACAACATTAAATAGTTAATAATATTTTAAAATATTCTTATTATTTTTAAATAGCTAATAATTTTAAAATATAATATTAAATATTCCATACTATTTAAATATTTTATATATTAAAATATAAAATATTTTAATTTAACATTTGAAACTTGAAGGCCACCCAAAAGAGAAGGCAAATGTTATCAGCCAAGCGCATCCTGAGCAGCAAGGATGGGAAAAGCACTTCAGAAACACCAATATTGGTGGGAAAAGGTGCTGCTGATGGAGGGTAAATTCAGATTTTTTATCACAACACTGATGGTAAAGGTATCACACAGACACACTCAGCTAAAGCAGGACAGCCACGCTCCCTCCTGAGCCCAGGGATACTCATGGATCAATAGAGTAGGGCTCAAGGCAGTTCTGATTTTATCATGAGACAAAATGACAGTGATGCGCTGGAGAAAAGCTCTGGAGAAGAGCCCACGTGCACTTTAATGCTGTTTGGGATCCCAAATTCTGGATTTTGGAGCAGTTCCACCTCCCTGCCCAGGACAAGGCTCCCCCTGAACCCAGGGATTCATTCAGCACCATGTCCATGCACAACAACACCAGGAAAGTATTGGGAAATGAGAGAAACTGGGGAAAATTCTCACTTTCACCCTCAATTCTCACAGTTGGAGTAGATAAAAGCTCAAACTCTACGGGAGCAGATCCAAATTTCCTCTATTTTCACTACAATCTTCTCCGTGGGAATCCCAGATTGCTGATAACCACCTCACCCCTGTGGCAGGGCTGGCAGATCTTGGATAAATTCCCGTCTACTTCCTGCTCCTCCCTTCCCACACAACACCAGGGATTCACCAGGGCCAAACCTCACCCCTCTCCCTTCCCCAGCACAGAGATCTTGGCTCTGAGGAGCTCCAGAGCCTTTCCCAATGTTTCCTCAGCTCCTCCACCACCCATCTCGGCTCTGAGGAGCTCCAGAGCCTTTGCCAGTGTTCTTGGAGCTCCTCCAGCACAGAGATCTCGGCTCTGAGGAGCTCCAGAGCCTTTGCCAGTGTTCTTGGAGCTCCTCCAGCATGGAGATCTCGCTCTGAGGAGCTCCAGAGCCTTTCCCAGTGTTCCCTCAGCTCCTCCAATACCCATCTCAGCTCTGATGAGCTCCAGAGCCTTTCCCAGTGTTCTTGGAGCTCCTCCAGCATGGAGATCTCAGCTCTGAGGAGCTCCAGAGCCTTTCCTGGGTTCTTTCAGCTCCTCCACCACGGAGATCTCAGCTCTGAGGAGCTCCAGAGCCTTTCCCAGTGTTCTTGGAGCTCCTCCAGCACCGATCTCGACTCTGAGGAGCTCCAGAGCCTTTCCCAGTGTTCTTGGAGCTCCTCCAGCACCCGCCTCAGCTCTGAGGAGCTCCAGAGCCTTTCTGTGTTCCCTCAGCTCCTCCAGCACCGAGATCTCAGCTCTGAGGAGCTCCAGAGCCTTTCCCAGTGTTCCCTCAGCTCCTCCAGCACCGAGATCTCGGCTCTGAGGAGCTCCAGAGCCTTTCCTAGTGTTCTTGGAGCTCCTCCAGCACCTGCCTCAGCTCTGAGGAGCTCCAGAGCCTTTCCCCATGTTCTTGGAGCTCCTCCAGCACCCGTCCCAGATCCTCAATCGATGATTCAGCAGAATCAGGCTGCAAAAATGACTTTTTCACGGCAGTCACCGCTTGGCTGTGGATTTTACCGGATCCAGCTGCTCCCCATGGAGCAGGAAGAGCAGCAGGAGCACAATGAGCTGAGAATTCCCTGAGGAGGGGCTTTTCCCTCTCCAAGGAACTGCTGGAGAACACTAAAATACCCCAAGCCCCACAAATACACAACGCCTGAGCAGCAGCAGAAGGTTGATCAGCACTGCTCCAATTATTTTTCCCAATTCGGCTTTAACAGACCCAAAGGCACTGCGCTGGGATATTTATTTTTCCACCCAAACAGGATTCCTGTTCTCACAGCTGATGGATGAGCCTTTTTACATCACCCTTCTTACTCTTCAGTACGACAGTGGAGAAAATAATCCACAAAATTAACTTTATCATCGAACAGTGATCACAGATGGAGGCAGACTGAGCTTCCCAAACAGGAATTAAGTCTGGAATTGCAGCAGATTAAATTGTCTCACTGCAAAGGGACTCCCTGCGTGTATGATTTTGTCTGAACAGCTCAGCTCTGCACAATTTGGGTAAAACACACTCAGTTTGAGCAATTTTCAGGTTTCAACCTCTTAATCCACTCAGGGGTTTCTAGGACTCCTCACTTTCCCACTGCTGCTCTAATTAGATTAGGGTCAGGACTCTCCTCTCTGAAATCCCTGGATGCTGCTGGCTCTGAGGTGAGCCAGCTTAGACCTTCAGCCTTCTAAAATTATCCACCCCAATTTATACCAGCAACCCCCTCACCATCCCAGTTCAATCCCAGTTCAATCCCAGCTCAATCCCAGCTCAATCCCGCTCCCACAGGCTGGGCAGGGGGAGGTAAAGCCCAGCTCTGCTGCCAACTCCCCCTGGGCAGAAGTGCAGCTCCTGAGGGATAAACAGAATGTGGGGATGGCAAAGCAGAGCTGGGGATGTGCTGGGAAGGGATGGACAGGCAGAGCATGGAATTAAAGCCGCTTATGCCAGGAGAGAGCTGCAAAGGGCTTGACCTGCCCGTGACCCACTCATAGAGCAGCTGAATTTCTGCTCCTGATCCCTGCTCCCGGCCAAGTGGGAGCTGTGCAGCAGCCCCATGACACACTGGGAGGGAAAATCACCTTCAGGAGGGCAGCAGAGACTCCTCTGCCAGGGGAAATAAAGGTTTGGGGCTGGGGTCTGGCTGTCAGGGGCTCTCAAGGAAGGGAAGCGCCTTTCTAAATATACCATGGACTTTCTGGCAGGTCCATGCAAAAATAAAGCTTGGAAAAAATGTCAGAGGCTATTCTAGACTTGCAAGCTTTCAAAACATTTCTAGGGAAAAAAACGGAATGCCCCAAATTTGCTTTTCCTAAGGTCTCTTTTATCATCTTTAATACAAGATGTGTTGTCCAGTAGAATAAATTATTCTGGACAGGACACAGAAAAAGATATTTTTTCTTGTATGTAAGTTTTAAATTCAATAATAGAGACCAAACATCCTGAAGAAAGAATCAGTGTGGTCTATGCTATCTTAAACCCGAGCTCCAGCCTTGGGTGAAGCCTTCTCTCCAGAACATCTTGTGTAAACTGGGCTCTGGCCTCATCCAGGAGGAGAATTCATTAAAATAAGACATTACTGCATTTGTGAAGTTTCTTATTGGGGAATCCTAGATAGATATGCTAATTCCTGAAATCTATAAAACTTATATCCATACTATACACAGGTGTGCATTCTGCCATCAAGTTGTGCACCTGGGATCCCAAATACCAAGGTAAAACCCTTTTTATCCCCTTAACCGTGTCTGTGTCATTATTAAAACTGGCCTTTCAAGGCAACACAGCTTTCACTCCTCACACAGGGGACCCCGCAGCCGTCTGGGAGTGCCCAGGGCAGGGCTCAGGACTTCACAGAGCACTGCCCAAACACACCAGCCTTTGTCCTGCACACAGTGACCCCCATTTATGGGAGATTCCCGCACAAAACCCATCCAAGTTTCCCTTTCAAAGGCTGCACTGTCAATGCACTGTAATTAATTTTCTGCAGTATGCTAACAGTGGATTGCAGCTCTCCAAACCATTACTTATGAGCCTTAAACATTTATCAACTCCCGATTGCCCCTCGCTTCCAGCCGATCCTGAACAATTTCCTGCTCTGCAGCAGGGTGGGATGAGCAGTGACAGCAGGACACAGCAGATACAGACATTTCCACTCAGCCACGTTGTGGCTTGTCCTGATTCCCTGGCTTCATGGGCCTTCCCTCCTTCCTACCACAAATCCTTCTCCAATTGTCCAGCAGCGTTCATGGGAACATGGAATTGTTTGGGTTGGGAGGGACTTTAAAGCCCATCCAGTGCCACCGCTGCCATGGGGACACCTCCCACTGTCTCAGGGTGCCCCAAACCCCATCCAGCCTGCCCTGGGACCCTTCAGGGATGAGGCAGCCCCAGCAGGGGTCACCAATCCATGTCCTGGCACTGCTGGAGCTGCTCCAGCTTTGTCCCCTGCCAGCTGAGAGCAGGAGGGGACAGCTCTGGAAGTGGCTGTGCTTTCACATATACAGGAACAAACCAAACTCAACTTTCAGTTCCACTCAGGATCATCCCACTTCCATCTACCAGAAACCTCAGCAGGCTCTAAGCAAGGGGCTGCTCCTGGGGAGCCCAATGCCCACAGACCTCTCCATCCCTGAAATCTGTGCAAAATCTCAGTCACGTTCATTCCTTCACCTTTTTGTCCCCAGCTGAGAGCAGGAGGGGACAGCTCTGGAGGTGGTGGTGCCTTCACACCCAGCACTGAGCCAAACTCAACCTTTGGTTCCACTCAGGATCATCCCACTTCCATCTACCAGAAACCTCAGCAGGCTCCAAGCAAGGGGCTGCTCCTGGGGAGCCCAATGCCCACAGACTTCTCCTGCCCTGAAACCTGTAAAAATCTCAGTCACATTCCATTCCTTCACCTTTTTCTCCCCACCATATTCCCCACATTCCCTGTCCCACACAGACTCCCCGCCTCACCCACCAGGGCTGTCACAAACTGTCCCCAACCTCACCCCTGCCTCATCACCTCAGTATGAGGATAAAACCAGCGTTTATTGCATTTGCTCCCATCAGAAAATAATCTCAGAAAATCATCTAAAAATATCCAGAAACATCATTTTTTGTCACTTTTTTGCTGCAAACCCCTCCTGTGGAGGTTGTGGCTCCACTCTGCTCCTCCCTCAGATGGCCCTCTGCCCCAGGCACTGGGTGCTACTTTCACCCAGAGATCTCCACACCCATGGCAAATCATTTCCCGGTGTCCCAATCCCATCCTAAATACCCACATTGGCAGCTGGGAGAGCTCTAACAGTCACACCTTGGAATACTGGAATAAAAGAAATGCAATCAGGCAGGAAATCCCATTCCAAAGAAGGCAGTGCATGGAAAACTAGGGACAGTCACCCCTTTTCCCTGCTCCTTTCTCCAAAAATGGGACAGCAGCACTTCCCAGGGTCACAGTCCCTCCCCAGACTTCACTGAGTGTTGACAGAAACAGTTTCTTGCAGTTTAAGAACATTTTTGGTGTTAATAATTCAAGCTTCCATCTGCTTTTGCCTTCCCCATTTCCAGCCCAACATCTGAGCTTAAAGTACAAACTCCACTCTACACCCAGAGCCCAAATGGTGCCAACTGAGGGACAATCACCCTCCACATTCCCCTCCTGCTTCCCACAGGGGCAGCAGGAGAGGGCAGGATTATCCACTGAGACCCTGATGGTCCTAAAGGACTTTTCCAACACGAAAAACCCACAAAGTCTGACCTGTTTGGTGTTTGCCAACAGGACCATCCTGCCAGGAGCAGAACATCTGGCTCCTATTGATGAGGAACAGGACAAAGTCCACGGGAGTGTAACTGGGATGAACTTTAGTTTTAAATTCAACCCCTCAGACAAGCAGAAGCCTGTTTCCACATCAGCCCATCCTCACCAGGTATTTTCATTAAAGACCTGACCAATCCTTAACTTCCTCCATCCATCAAATCAATCCAGCATTTAAAACTCAAAAATTTAACCCCATTTAGCACAAATTGTTAACATAGACCTTTGATCTCTGTTTGAGCCTGGCTTATGCATGATGTGATCCAAGCTCCTCATCAGGTATTTTCATCAAGGACCTGCTCAGTCCTAAACTTACTCTATCCACCAAATCAATTCAGCATTTAAAACCCCAAAACTCAACCCCATTTAGCACAAACAGCTGACACAGACCTTTGACCTCTGTTTGGGCCTGGCTTTACGAGTGACCCGATCCAAGCTCACGATTTGAGAGCACAGCAGCAAAAATCCTGGGTGCAAATAACAACCCACCGGTGTCCAGGGAGGACTCACCGAAGCAGCAGCTCTTTGGGCAGTTTCTTGTTGATCGCAGCTTCATCGTTGTTTGAGAACATCTGCAAACACAAAAAAAATGACACAATTTAGCCAGATTTCAAGGGAACAAACCCTGCTTTACTCCAGGGAAGGAGTGGCTGGTAAACGAGGTCATTTTCAGACATCTGGACCAATAAATCTGCAACAGATCAACTTTGTGCTGCAGCTTTCCTGGGCTGGACCACAGCTGGATGGAGTATTAAAATATCTTCAAGTATCAAAATATCTTAAAACACAATGCAAGGATGCTCTGTGCATTGAGACATTCAACATAAATCAAAATTTCCACTGCTGCAGTGAAGTAAATGATAATTAGGGTGTGGTTGTGAGCTGGCACTGACTGGGGAGGCTCCCTCAGCATTTTGGGGTCATGAAGGCACAGACACTTTAAAACTGGGAGATTTTACAGATCAAACCTCTGACCATGGGACTGGAGGGAAGAGGAAGAGGAATCCAGCAGCCTGAGCTGGACTATCCTGTACCTGAGCATGGATCCATCACAGTCAGCTCCCAGATATCGCATCCCTGAGCACGGATTGACTCCCATCACATCCCAAACATCCCATCCCTGAGCATGGATTGAACCCCATCACATCCCAAATATCCTGTACTGAGCATGGATCCATCACGTCCCAAATATCCTGTACTGAACACGGATCCAACCCCATCACATCCCAAATATCCTGTACTGAGCATGGATCCATCACATCCCAAATATCCTGTACTGAGCATGGATCCATCACCATCCCATATAAAAGCACCCACCACAACTTAACAAGAAATTCAATGTGAAAACCCAAGGTTTTTCCCCTAAATAGCCCTTTAAACACTCCAATCACTGATGGAAAACTGGGAATTGAATAACACCATCATTCCCAGGGAAGACCAGACCCCAGGATTTTAGTGCCAAATGCTGAGATCCCAAATCCCAACTTGCTTTTGAATTATCCCAAGACATCAGGGCACGACACTGAAGTGGGAACTCTCAAACTTAATTCCTTCTCAAAATTTCTTCCCAAAATGTCACCCAGCAGAAGTGTTGATCCTCACAGACCCTTTTATCCCTTCCCACCAGGATATCACAAACCCCAAACAGCAGCTCTCAGCCCAATTAACTGCTAATTAAACTGAGGTTTTGTCATTCCCAGCTAGCAACAGCTCCATGGGATGTTCCCTCACATCTCCAGATGACTGTGGAGCCACAGTCAGGGTGGGGACAGACATTCCCAAAAAAGCATTCTGGGACAGGATCAGCTCATTAAATTGATTAGCTGATCGATTACGAAATCAAGGAAATCACAGAGGAGAAATGGAGAGGAATTACTCATGGGAAAATAAAACATGATTTCACAGGAGCACACAGGCAGATCCAAACCCTTTCCCACCCTCTCCAGGCAAAATAATTCTGAACCCAAAATAAGAAATTAAAGGAGCAATCAGAGAGTAGGAGGAGATTCCCAAAAAGGAACCAGAGCAGGAGAGAACATGGGCAGGAAGGGTTAAAACATTCCAGAAGCAGCCAGGAGCCTCCTCTGCCTGATCCCAGGGAAATTCTGCCTATCCAACCCTCAGCAGGGAAATCTCACCTCCATCCCAGCACAAATCCCAGCCTGACACTGCTTTCTGCAGGAGTTTCCCTTTGACCAGCACCGATCTAATGGAATGTTTGTTTTTTGTGTTACTAAAAATAAGCCTTGGACTTAAAACCTGACAGGGGCCCAGGAAAGAAGGGCTCCATGGGAGAACCTCTGCTCTGGAATTTCCCCTCTCCTGGAAAGCTGGGATGAGCCAGGGTCCATCTCCAATCCTATTTTCTCCAGCCTCCCTTCAAAGCCTGAGGCTCAGATGGCACAGGCTGGGTGAAAACAAGCTGGAATTGGGATTTTGCTAAGTCATGGCAGCACGTACAGCTAAATATACCACGGACATGGGGACTTTCTGGCAGGTCCATGCAAAAATAAAGCTCAGAAAAAATGTCAGAGGCTATTCTAGACTTGCAGGCTTTCAAAACATTTCTAGGGATAAAAACTAAATGCCCCAAGCTCGCTTTTCCTAACGTCTCTTTTATCATCTTTAATACAAGATGTGTTGTCCAGTAGAATAAATTATTCTGGACAGGACACAGAAAAAGGTATTTTTCTTGTATTTAAATGTTCAGTTCTGTATCAAACAGAATTTTCCAAGGAACAACTTTGCTGCCATGGAAGAGGCACCAAAATCTACCCATGGAGTGATGGAAAATGGGCTCCCTCCTCCAGGGGTTTGGGTTGGAAAGGACCTCAAAGCCCACCCAGTGCCACCCCTGCCATGGGCAGGGACACCTCCCACTGTCCCAGGGTGCTCCAAACCCCGTCCAACCTGGCCTTGGGCACTTCCAGGGATGGAGTAGCCACAGCTTCTCTGGGAAATCCATTCCAGCCCCTCCCCACCTTCACAGGAAGGGATTTTTCCCAATCCAGCCCTGCTTCATCAGTTTGAAGCAAATCCCTTTGTGCTGTCCCTGGAATTCCGGAGGGAACTTCAGCAGCCCCAGTGACAAAGCCAACACAGGGTCAGCCCGATGCCCACGCTGAACCCGAACACTTCAGAGCAGAAAATTCAAAGCTCAGTGGAGAAAAAGGGATGAAGCTTATTCAGAGCTTTAGGGAATTAGCAGCTGCAAGGTTAGAGGAGGTTGTGACAGTGAGACACAGAATTATCCACCCTGATGGTCACTCCAGGGAAAAAGAACGTGGAGCTGGTACCCCCAGAGAGCCTGAGGATGGCCCAGAAAGCACCAACACAACCACCAGGGAGACACAGAGAGGGGAAGGGAGAAGGTGACACCCATTTTCTATACAAAACCCAACCAAGAGACACCCACAGAGGTGGATGGGAAATAAAAGCCACAAACATTCCCAGAAACACAAGCAATAAAGCACTGCAAAGCTCTGCCAAAAATCACTGCAGAATTTAAAACCATCATCTATGAAATACTAGTAAATATCCTGATTTTAAACCATTCCAATCTGTTTACTTCTGGGACTGAACCTGTGTGAGATGACAAACTCCTTACAAGCTGAGGATGAAACTGCAGCTGCTGTTAGACCCAGAATTTACTGCCCCTTCCAACCCATAATATTCCAGGGTTCTGTGAGCCTCCATCCACGAGGAAATGCTGGCCAGACCCTCCACAACTGCACATAACCACAGGAAATTAAGCAATTTCAGCCAAGCCAGAAAACAGGCTGCAATTATTAATTATTAGAGAGCAAATAATGCGCTCTGGAAACTGGTTTTAGGTTGGGAAAGATGGGGAATAACCGCTGCCAGCAGAAATTAAGGATTGCATCCATAATTTTCTGGATTTTACATCCTATCCAGTCTGTGTGAAGACACTGGAGATGAACCTTCTGAGCTCCAAAAGTCTTTTCTGTTTTGAAACTTCTGTGTTAATTTTTGCAGAGTTCAAACACTGAGTCTGAGATGCATTGGGAGGTTTCTCCAGCTGTAAGGCTGCTGGCTCCCAGCCCAAATTCCAGCGTTTTCTGGTAGAATTTGTATCAATTTTAGCTGTTATGGTCCACATGGAGATGAATAAGCCCAGTACAGTCACTGACACAAGACAAGACTCACAGCAGACCTCACCCACAACTCCAATCCTGTAAAAAAAACTGAGCACAAACCCCAAAACAACAAGAAAAATGTGGAATTCACTCCACATTTCCTTCAGAAAAGCTCAGTGAAGCTTTGAAACGAACTTCTTACAAACATGGTCAATATGTACTGACACCTTGCCTCGAGTTCTGCTCATTTCGGGAAAAAATTCTGCCGCTGTGACAAAGCTCAGATAACAGACATGAGAGACACTGGTTCCCTTGCCAGGACAAGATTTCAGGAAGCAGCAGCTGGAGCAGGCTGAGCTGCCTTCCTGGAGGCAAAGAAAATACAACACTGCAGAGATAAGTCACAGTGAAGTGACAGCAAAATCCAAAAGCTCCTCGGAGGACACGAACCGAGGAATGAAATTGTTTACATCCACAAGCAGCTCCAAGCGAGGGAATTTTCCCTCCAGCCTGTAGTTACACAGGGAATTTTATTTCAAAAAACCATCCAGTTGAATATGTATGAAGTCTCCAAGGAAATGGCTGGCTGCTGGATGAAGCCAGGCTGGCACAAAATTCTGTGTGACCGTCGGGATGAGAACGTGGCCGGTGCCCTCGTGCCCCACGCGGTGCCACGGCCACGCTCACCCCGCTGGCTCCCAACCAGGGCTCTGCTCGGGCAAAATCCTGACTAAGCAGGACAAACAGAAATAGACCCCGGCCAAAAAGGCTTATTATAGGCTTAATATTCCTAAAAATAGCTGGATAGCCAGGGGACTGGATGGGCACTGTCGCTTTGTCGGTGGCTGCTCAGTTGGGAAAGTTTGAATTCCTGCTGGGGTGGAGGAATTACCTGAGCCCAGCCTGCATTTGGGACAAATTTAATAAAGAGCTTTTTTTGAGGTTTTTTTGACCCAGCAATGATCCAGACCTCAGTCAAACCCTACAGCAATGGAGGCCGGGATGAAGCTCTTCCCACTGCACATCCCTCGATGCAGCAACTGCCCTGGAGGGAAATCCTTCAGTGATGGATGGGCAAGGGGACACAGTTGTGCTGCTGCCTTCAGAAAGGAAAACGCCACAGGCACAGGTGAGATTAAAAAAAAAAACACTAAAAACCTACTGATTTCACAATTCAGCAGCCATGTGTCTGTACCCCACTGAGAGGGAACCCCCCAGAACCCGCTGAGGGGCACCAAACGGCACATTCAACCACCTTTTGTTCCTGTTGCTCTCCTCCCCCAGCCTGGTTTCCAGACAATCTCCCCAAACCAAACACCCCGAACTACCCCTAAAACCTCGTGAGCTCAGCTGAAATCCCAATTCCAGCCCCCAGTTACCCGCTGGCCAGCGGCTGCATCCGAGCGGCTCCTCCTGGGTGACCCTGGCAGGACCTGGAGCAGCCTGGGCACAGCTCAGGGGAGGCAGCAGCTCACACTTAATCAGCTTGGATTGCCCACGAGTTGTATCTGGAGCTGAATGAAAAACACCCCCAGCCCAACGTCAGCAGCTCAGGATGGGATCATATGGAAAGAGTGAGGGCTGAGCGGCACCGAGAGCTGCCAGGAACCCCACAAATTGTCACCCCAGCACCCAGGCACAGGTATCTGATGGGAAATGGTGCTGCTGCTTTGTCACACACACACTGTGAGGCTTTAAATAGAGATTGTTGCCCATAAGAACGACATCCAAACCCAAAAAGGAAGGGTAGAAATAAGACTAAGACTTCCTGACTTTCCCAGGACGGCCTATGGCACAGTCCCTGGCCATAAAACGCCCACCACCACTATTTATTTTGGTCTTTTTAGAAGCTCTTTTTAGCAGGGCAGCGGTTTACTACAAATACATACTTGGAAGGATATAAAAAAAAAAAAATCAAACCCAAAAAGTGAGACATGATTCAGTATTTTCAGCCTAAACCCAAGACTTATCCAGCTCTCTGAGGCTCACCACAATTCAAATAAGCTGCTTTGATAAATTATAGCTCTACCCCTCTACAACACCTGCAATTCTGTTATTATTACTGGTAATAACATTATTATTATTATTGGTAGTAAGATGTTTTTTTCACTGCTGGGTTTGCATTCGCTATTATGTAAGAGGACGCTGGGATCATTGGCATAAATATTTGGAAATAAAATCAAATTATGGTGTCTTAAAAAGAAAAAAAAAAAATCGAAACGACCTGAGCGGGTGTGAAGAATGGGAGGAATTTGAACCAAAGGAAAACTGCAGGATCAGGCAGGGATGCAGAACCCGAGGCAGGGAAGGGGCTGGAATTGGGATTTCAGATGAGCTCAGTGAGGTTTTAGGGGTAGTTTGGGGTGCTTGGTTTGGGGACAATTGTCTGGAAACCAGGGCTGGGGGAAGAGAGCCAAACAAAACTGGCCCCTCCTCATGGCAGGTGCAGTTTCACCCGGATCAGGGAGGATAAAACCCTGCCAGGGCTGACTTTCCCAATGGTGTGACTCAAAGGAAGCTCCCAGGCAGGCACCCAGCGAAAACAGTAATTACTGCTGTGTCCCAGGCCCCAATTAATGATGGTGGCCGAAATAAATGGGATGTGCCCGTGGGTGCTGGCTCCGAGTCCCTTTCCTTGCACACAGGTGGTGATGCTGGATGGGCCCAGCCCAGGCACCTGGCCCTGTCCCCAAAATGTCCCTTGTAGGGGTTGCTCTGACCAGCAGCTCCCAGTGAAACCACCATGGGGATCCCTGGGCTGGTCACCCCTGGAATCTGCCTGGAAATCCCTCACTGGAGTCAGACATGGAATCATGGAATGGTTTGGGTTGGAAGGACCTCAAAGCCCACCCAGTGCCACTTCTGCCACGGGCAGGGACAGCTCCCACTGTCCCAGGCTGCTCCAAGCCCTGTCCAACCTGGCCTTGGGCATTGCCAGAGATGGAAACCCATCCCATCCCCTCCCCGCCCTTACAGGGAGCAATTTCTTCCCAATATCCAAATATTTCATCTTTTATATAAAACCCTCCCCTTTTCCTTATGATCTGCCTGTGGAAAAACTCCTGTGCCTGTGGTGGGGGTGGAACTGGATGAGCTTTAAGGTTCTTCCAACCCAAAACATCCTGGGATTCTGTAAAATCAGTTTGCCAGGGCCAACGTCCCCATTGTCACTCAATCCACTCACACAGCTCTGGGCAGAGGGGGGAGGAAGAAGAGAATCCTATTTGGGGCAAGAACAGCAATAAAAATTTGGGACAGCAGCTCTGTCCCTCAGGTGACAAAGGCTGAGGTCAAAAGGCATTTTCCTGCACACTCCCCAGCCTCCTTGGGAGCTGAGTCAAATTCCTTGTGCACAACCAAAGTGATTTTTGCTTCCCAATCTCCCCAGTTCCCTCTTTCCTTTACTCAAGAAGGAAGCTCAGCCACAGGAGCAGCACAGTGGGGGTGTGAAAAACAACTTGTGGTTTCCATCTCCTCCTAGCTCATCATTTAAACAACCACTTTGAACCAAATTAATTAACAGTTTATTATTCCCCTGCCCAAGTGAAGTGCTGCTTTAAAAAGGGTTACGTGTGATGGGGCACGACACTGAAAACAAAAGTAAATGGGGGTGGGGGAGTGAACAGGAATATGGAAAATCCATCACCCCTTCCAAAATCTTTTTTTTTTTTTACAGTTTTTCTCATTATCTATGAGCCCCATTGTTAAACATCACCCAAAATAAAACTGTTTCAGCTGCGCTACCTCAGGTGTTCCCTGGGTTGTGTCACCACTCTTCCCTTATAAAATCAGATTCCAGGGTAAGTGTTACATCAGTTTTTATGAGGCCAGTCAGAGTTTTCCCTGCTCCCTGCCCTGTTTGTGCCCCTCTGTTTACACAACCTCCATTCCTTGGAACAGCAAAACCTCAGCCAGGAGCACCAGAGGGAAGGGAACAGGAACAACCCCAAAAGGATCAGTCTCAAAGCCAAACCCCCTCAAAACACAGGAACAGCGTTCCAGAGGCAGGAACGCAGCAGATTCCAAAATGGGATTAGGGTCAGTGAGATTATTCAATTCAGCTTTCTGAACACAGACAGGATTAATTATTAGAAGGCAACTCAATTTTGGAGCATTAAAACTTTCCCATTTTGCTTCCAGTTTAATTCATTTTGTTAATGTTACAGTCAAAGAAAATATGGGGAACTACAGAGGTTCAGAATTCCCTCATATGAGGATCCTGAACACACCAAATCTTCCTGTATAGATTTTAAAAATTAATTTAGGCCTCAACACTCCTTGAACATTTTGCTCCTTTTTCTATACTTTGTCAGTTCCACAGATATGATATATTAATTTCATAATATATAAAACCCCCAATCAAGCCAACAGAGCCTATGCGGTCTCATTCTTTTTTCCCCTAGGAATTTGGTGCAAGGATTAATTATTTGTAGTTTGAAGCAAACTCTAATTTTGGAGGCTTAAAAGTTTGCCATTTTTGCAGTCCAGTTTCAGCTCATTTGGTCTTGCTACGAGTTCAAACATTTTAAAGTAGGTGAACTACAGAGGTTGCAGGAGAGGGTCAGAAATCTGGCTCGTTATGAGGATCGTCTGACGAGGCACCTGACGTTTCTTCCTGTATATGGTATTTAGAAATTATAGGTTTAAGGCTCTATAATGCTCCGGTTGAGCATGTTTGGCTTCTTTTCTAACTTATCTGTTTTTTTATCCACATGAAAATACGTTTGCAGAAATAAAAAAACCACCTCAAACGTAAGCCAAAGTCAAAGCTCATCCCCACTTCTTTTTTCCTCCAATGTTAAATTTGGGTTCAGGATAATTATTAGACGGCAATCTCAAGTTTGTAGTCTTAAGTTTCCCATTTGCCTTCCAGTTTGCTGATTAGTGTCTCTTAACAGTCTTAAACCTTTAGACATGGATACTACAGAGGTTCAGAATCCGGCCTCAGTTATTGATCCTGAATGTCCAGAAAGAATGTCCACGAGGATCGTATGCAAATTTCTCCAGGCTGAAAGGGTTGCCTCTTCGAAAGCTCACCAACTACTTGGGCTCAGAGTTCCTTCTGTGAGTTCAGCATTATTTCTATTTAACAGGTCGATAGACTGGCCGCCATGGGATTATACACAGATTTCCAGTCCAGTGCTCAGCTTCCTGCTTGCCTGGATGGGTTGGAGACTCCCAGAGGAAGCTGCAAAGGATGGAGCTTTTTGTGTGCTGTTGTTTTTGAGGATGTAGAGGAGACTGCACAGACGGCTCACAGTCAGGGATAAAAAAAAAAAAAGAATTGGAATTATTTAATCCTGACAACGTGGCTCAGGGGAACCCAGGACACCTCCTGGTGACATCACAGGGCACGGAAACACAGAAAAAATGAAAACTCAGGCCTTGATAAATGAATCCTCCAAGAGCATCAGGAATCACTTGGAAGCACCAGGAGATGCCTCCCCTGCTCTCTGCTGTTATTTGGCTGCTCTTCATTGGGCAGGAAGCAGAGAAATCCCAAATAAAAGCACGGACTGGGATCTGTCAGGGCATGTTCCACATTAAAGTGACACCACAGAGAATTAGGAGTCAATCTGGGTAATGTTTTCCCTTTTTGTTTGCTTTGCTGCAGTAAGTGGTGATTTTCTCTGTGGCGGCCACACCTCCTGTAAAGGGACTAATCTGAATATGCTCATGGGGCCGGGCATGGCATTCCCAGGAAAAAGAGAATTCCACTCTTCCTGGAATCAGAAACCCACATGTGAGTTCAATTTAAAGAGCTTAGCCCACATTCCATACCATATTTTATTCCTAAAATAAAGAATTATTATCCTTATTATTATTATTATTAAACCCCCTTACAACTGGATTTGTGAATTACCCAACAACAATGGCTCAGGAATCTGTTTACGTGGCTCAACAAAAGACAATAAACTAAGTGAAAACCCAACCCAGCCTCCCCCTCCGCAACTCAGGCATTATTTAAAGTCTAAAACAGACACAATATATTAGTCACAGCCCCAGATCAGGCTATTTTTACCCCAAGACTCCACATTCAAAGGCCCTACTTTCCCCTCCTCAGCCAGGTGAATGACCCTGGCAAAATCCACAGGTTATGAAGAAGAGGAGGAAGAGGAGAACAAATCACCCACTGCCTTCATGATCTTACAATATTCCACAGCTCTGAACGGCAATTCCCAGTTTCCATACATTTCTGCCAAATTTTGCCCCTCTCCCATGAAATGTGAACCCTCACAGTGCCCAATTTTCCCCCTGTCCCACGAAATGTGAGTTCTCACAGGACGGTCGCTTGCAAAGCACAACCATTACAAACTGGTTTCTAGGAAGCGCCGAGGAATTTCCACCCATCCTGCCCCTCTGAAAAATAAATCTATTTTTAAGTGAGAACACACATTTTGGAAGCTCTTCTGCCCAACATAACCTCACTGGAAAAACCAGGGATTTAAAGGAAAACAGCTCTAAAACTTTCCAGGTTATACAGGTGAGTGGGTCAGAGACAATCGGTGCTAGGGTAATAAAGGATGGATTTATAATTGGACGCCCCCCACCCCCTTCCCGGGACCCCGATCCCCGCAGCCCCCGGACACCGGGGGGAGGAACCTGCGGCCCCCGCACCCGCGGGGCTGGGGGGTCCCGCACCCCCGGGAAGGGGGGGGAGAAGTCCCCTCGCCCGCACCGGGGGAGGGGGCGAGAGCCCCCGCGGCGCGACGAGGGGGCGGCGGCTTGCGGGGTAGGTGGGGAGGGGGCTCGCTCGTGTGTGTTCCCCCCACCCCGGTTCTTCTCCCTCCCCATTCCCTCTCCGTCCCCGGGATACCCCGATCCGCATCCTCGGGCCAGCCGCGGTCCTGCCACCCGCTCCCGCGCCGCCTTCCCTCGGTGCCCCCGGGCAGTCCCGCTCCGTTCCGCCCTCCTCCCCGCTCCATTCCCCTCCCCCTCAGCCGCCCTCTCCCGTCCCCCTCCTTCCGCGCACCCCCTTTTTCTCCTCCATCCCCTCCGCGGCGCACTCCGTTTCC